>CANXYI010688945.1:0-11215 GCA_948208565.1 Hura crepitans
CTCATATTCAGGACCTGTGCCACTGCACCGGCTCAATTAACTTTCTAGCACCCAAGGTGTAAATAACATGGAGTTGTCTACCCAGTAGACTGGTCTATTCAACAGACTAGTCCAGTGGCCCTTAGGGACCTACGTTGCTGCACCGGCATTATATAAAAGATCAATGATAAAGTGGCTATGTCTACCTAGTAGACTAATCTGTCCAACAAACTAGTGAAGTGGCCCTCCAGGACCTACGCCACTACATTAGCAAAAATCAAATTTAGCATTATAAGGCAAGGATAGAAAGTTGTCTATCCAACAGACTAGTACAGTGGCCCTAATGGGGACTTACATCGCTATACCAGCACTATGTGAAAAGTAGACAATCTAGCAGCTGCTAAGGATCCCTAAGTTGATTGGTCAACCCATCTAGTGGGTCTCTATCTAATAGGCCATTTAACCTCAATTTGTGTCCATATCTTTACTGATTAGCCGTTTATAATATTATAAACTCAAAAATAGACAGTTATAATTTTTACAGCATAGTTGGAATTTAGCTAAATCTTGTATGGCCACAAACAGGTTATACTAGGTAAATTATCAGAAAATATATCCAAAGGTATAATTGCCAATAATTATGATGCATTATACTAGATTTTATTCAATAAGTATTTCACAATTTTAGGCCATTTATTGTCTAGTGGATTTATTGGTTCAGGTAATGGTTATTTTAGGACTATTATAGGTTATTACAGCATGTTCCACTATGCTTTTCAGGTCTATTTCACCTTATTTCTCAGTGTAGTTTTCACTAGTGATTTCATGCATTCATAGGCCTAAAGCCAACCAAAAATTAAGCCATAAACAAGGCCAAAATATAGTTGAAAATGCCATTACTATCCATTAATAGACATAGCCCTCAAAGGCACATAAATGAACATGTTTTTCATTTACAAGCCATAGCCTTTGTAAGCAAAGTTACACACCACTTTTTATACATTTTTTATATTCAAATTTTAAGGTCATTATTCATGATATTCCTTGCCTATGTTACATGCCATTTTAAGTTATACATTTATTAAGTTTATGCCAATATAATATCATGCATTACATGCACATTATCTCATATTATCCATATACATTAGACTTGTCCACATACCATACTCACCAGATCTCCCCATGGCATTCATACCTCTTGGCCACTAAGGGATTCATTGTCAATTCATGCATTTTAACATCACTTATCATAGACACACCTTGCACATTTCCATGCTAACATGTACCCACACATGTATACTTTATACCAAGCATACCATATCATTTCACAAGCCATACATGCCTCGACTACACATCATACACACATATACATGCTTTATACCCTTTATACATGCATTTCTATGCCAATCTCTAATGTGTATCATAATACACACATTATACACCTTTTGGCTATATGTATACCTCATGCCAATTATGTATATTTATATCAATTCATAAGGGATACCATAAAATATCCATACAAAAGCCATTAATTTATCCCTTACACATCATAAGCACACTTTAACTACTTATACACCACTTAGATAACAACAAAATCAATGTATACATTACTTCCTTCCATTAATCAACCATGCAATTCTTATTCCATCATGCCATAGGCTATAATCATTTAAAGAAAACACCTATCCAAACTAATTCATATACTTAAACCATCCCTACTCAAAGGAGAAGCTACTAAAAATTAGAGGACATAAAGTAAATAGTTGAATTCACTTACCTCACACTTTAAAGAATAAAAAGTCCACACTTCAAGCCTCTCAATGCTCACTTCCATCTTACCATAGTACCCTTTTCTTCCTTTCTTAAAGCTTAATTTGCTTTAATTCACCTCAAAAGCCATTAAAGTCTATCCTCATAGATGTTAGGCATCTTACACACTGAATTCTAGTAAGAAAAACCAAGGGAAAATTCAAGAAACCATAAGAGAGCTCACTTTAGTTGCTTGTTGGATAACTTTTGTCCAAGAAACTTTAAGGATTTTTAACTTTTTCTTGGAGACTTCTTTTGCTATAATTCTTTTTCCTCTAACTCCCTAACACATTTAAGTAATTTTTGGTGAGTGAAAACTCTAGAATTGAGTTGAAAAAGATGATGAAAATTAGGGAGGGAGCTGAAGTTGGCATCGATTCTAACAAGAGGAGAAGAAAAAAAATCCTTCCTTTTATTTAGTGGAATTTCCACTTGTCACTCACCTTTGCCACTTGGCAAGGGCCTTAAGCCAAATGGCTAAGTATGGGTAGGTCCCACAACCACCCGAACCACCCTAAAAGTCTTAATTTTTTAACTAAATTTAAAAATTCACTAAAATTCATTTGGATCGCAAAAAAAAAAATACATAGTTTATTTTAAAATTCATATTTTAATCATCTCTGCATGCTCATAAATTTTTGCAGCCAAATTCCATCGATAGGGTAATTTTTAGACTCCCTTGATTTGTGTGCCAACTAAAAAAATTACGAGAATTTTCAAATAACCTCAGAATCCAAAAATTCTTTCACTAATGGACTCAGTGGAATTTTCGAGCTTTAAGGTCAACTATTTTTCAAGTCTGTCCGAGCACATCTCAGGTCATTCCCGGCCCATAAAATTTTTATTGCATAAAAGGGTAACTTATAGTTTGAAATGAATTATTGGTTTTGCTAAATTTTTAAATTTTGCCTTTTCTAACAAATTAAATCCCCTTGAAGTTTCATGACCAATTTTATTGCCTCAGTTTACATGTAAGTGACTCGACACCCCAAGCACACTTCTCAGACCAAGTGGCACTATTCATAAAGCCTCAAAACATAGACATTGCATAACACAGATACTACTTCATTAATTACTATATAGGCATAATTAACACACACTTTAACTTAAAGATTCTTGGATATACATACCCAAATTAGCTAAATTCCTTTTTAATCCTTCAATTCTCTTTCTCCTTTCCTTACCCTTTATTCTTCCTTTCTTTTTCTACATAAATTAATAACCATAATCATCAAAAAATTTGTATAAAAAATTCCTACATATTAAAAACTCAAATTAACTTTATATGACTTAAATTGGAACCATAACACATCCATAAAAATTATTAAAAGACAAAGAAAAACTCTTAGCCAACTTATGTTCACTATTCACTCATCGTCTCTAACTCGACAATTCTACAAATAACCACTTCAATATTGTGTTATAATCTTTAGGGAGGATTTTAGATCATTTAATCTAATTGTAGGATTGGGATTATGGTGGGTTTAGTGGGGTGATCAAGAAAAAATATGGGAGAACTATCTCTAATGGCCGATCGCTCTTTTGAGGAATAAAGAAGACAAATTTCTTCATTTATTTGGCTAAATTATGACTTTTGTAACCCCTAAATAGATGGCTAAGATCCATAGATAGCTTAATACAAAGGCCCATATTAAATCCCACCATGAAAATCCTTTTTAGTCCCTTTTTATGCCAGCTTTTTAATATTTCAAAATTCTTCCACTAATTAATAAATCCGAAGGATAATAATCATGCATAATATTGTCTAAGGGTCTCAAATAAAATATATTCAAAAGCCTTGAAATTTTGATATAAAATTAATCATATTTCCTCAAATATTTTTTTATAAAATTCTTTTAATTTTTAAAAATTCCAATTCCAATCTTTTTAAACTCTTGAGAACATTTGGGTATCAAGTTGTAAAACTCCAAGGACAATTTGGGTAAAAATGTTGAAATTATTGGTTCAACCCTGATCATGTTACTATTTATTTTACACTACCGTAAAAAAATTCATTACTGATTTTAACCCACTTAATGACTTATTTTTCATTTCAAAATTTACCCATAATTATATTATAAATAATACTTTCATTTAATAGAATTAGTGTAACTTATGTCTGGAGAAACAGTTTTGACATCTCAAGAAGTACTATCAATAGCCCTAGCATTCTCAAGTGTTATATTTCTTCCCATTTTAGAAGAATTTTATCCATAAAATTATACCTAGATCAAATAATTATGGACATTGCTCCTTCATATCTATGCTTTGCTCTCTAATGTGGCCTCTTTCATGTTGTGGTGCCTACATGGCACTTTCACAAATGGTACCATCTTGTTCCATAATTCTTTCACTTCATGTGCTAATGTCCCCATTAGTTCTTTTTCACATATTAGGTCTAGTTAAATGTCAACATCATTAGGAGCTAGCACATGAGATGGGTCTAATTTGTATCTTCATAGTATCAACACATGGAACACATCATGCATCTACTGTAGCCTTGGTGGCAAGGCTAACTTATAGGTAAACAATCCTATACATTCTATTATCTTGTATGGATCGATAAACCTAAGGCTTACCTTGCCTTTCTTCCTAAATCAAAGTATATTCTCTCATGTTAACACTTTAAAGAATACCTTGTCACTAACTTTATATTTAATATCCCTTTATTTAAAATCAGCATAAGACTTCTATCTATCAAATGTAGCTTTCAATTTATCTTGAATGATTTTGACTTTCTCTTTAACATCTCTTATCAAATTTGGTCCTATGATCTTGTTCTCACTTAGCTCATTCCAACATAGAGGAATTATAAACTTTCTCCCCTACAATGATTCATAAGGTGCCATGCCAAAACTCAATTGATGAATGTTATTGTATACAATCTTTGCTAAGGAGAGGTATCGATTCTAACTCCCTTTGAACTCTATTGCATAACTTCTCAACATATCTTTTGGTACCTATAGATATATGGTCCTATTATAAGCATCACAAATAACTATGTTTCTAAGCTAATCAAGTACATAAGTTACATAAATGACTCACTTAAATAATCATCCATTTATGGATGAAAAGCTGTACTAAAGCTAAGTTGAGTGCTTAAGGCGTTATGCAACTTCTATTAGAATCTAGAGGTAACTTCAAGCCTTAATCTATTGTGATTAATAATAGCACTCTATGTAGTCTCACAATCTCATCAATGTACAATTCTGTAAGCTTCTCTAGTGAAAAATCTATTCTCATTGGTATAAAGTGAGTAGTCTTTGCTAATCTATCTGCCATCACCTATACTTCATCACATTTGTTCCTAGTCATTAGCAAACCAATAATGAGTCCATAGTAATCTTTTTCCATTTCCATTCTAGTATAGTAATAAGATGATGTAAACTAGAGGAAACTTGATGCTATACTTTTACTTGCTAACAAGTGAGGCACTTTATCATAAACTCTTTATACCATGCCACTAATAATATGGCTTCAAGTCTTTGTACATCTTGGTGTTACCAAATTGCATGGCATATGGTGTATTATGTGCTTCATTCAAAATTTGCTTCTTTGGTTCATCAACATGAAGTAGACATAAACGAACCTAATAGTATAAGCATCTATCACTCTTAATCTCAAATTCGATAGACTTTGCCTCTTGAATAGAACTTATAATTCTAATAAGCTTTCTATCATCTTTCTATGCATTTTTCACTTATTGTAGTACATTTGGCTTAACTTGAAGTTTAGCTAAAAGAGCTCCATGATCAATGGGCTTTAATCTAGCATTCATGACTCTTATAGCTAACATGAACTTTTTGGTTAAGGCATCTGCTAGTATATTTAGCTTTGCTAAGATATTAATCACTGAGGGAATCATAGTTTTTAATAAACTCCATCCATCTATCTTGCCTTAAATTGAGCTCTTTCTACATAGGAAGATACTTCAAACTCTTATAATCTATTTAAACATAACATCTTTCACACAAAAGTAGTGTCTTCGTATCATCAAGGCAAAAATAATGGTTGCTAGCTCAAGATCATATGTAAGATAGTTCTTTTCATATGGCTTTAACTATTATGAGGCAAAGGCAACAATCTTACCTTCTTACATTAACACGTATCCCTAATACATTTAAAGAAGTATCATTGTATTTGATGAAATACTTCCTAGATATTAGTTGTATAATAATTAGTGCTTATGTCAACATAGCCTTTAGCTTATCAAAACTCTCTTACCATCTATCATCCCATTCAACACATAACATTCTTACATGATAAGCAAGTCATAAGTGTTACAATCATAAAGAAACCCTTAACAAATTACCTATAGTAGCTTGCAAATCCTAGAACACTTATTATCTCCGTCACATTTCTAGATGGCTTCTATTCTAGGATTGCTTTTACCTTCCTTAGATTAATTTAGATACCATATGAAGAAGCTATGTGTCATAAGAAAGACACCTTATTAAGCCAAAATAAATGTTTGCTCAGTTTGGCAAATAGCTTCTTATCTTTTTAAAGTCTGCAAAATAACTTTGAGATATTATCCATGATCATCTCTATTCTTGGAGTAGGCTAATATATCATCGATGAATACCATAACAAATTGGTCCAAGTAGGGATGAAAGAACCAATTCATCAAATCCATGAATGTTGTAAGAGCTTTGGTAAGCCTAAATGGCATTACCAAAAACTCATAGTGCCTATATCGAGTCCTAAAAGTAGTCTTAAGTACATCTGCTTCCTTCACTCTCAATTGGTAGTACCCAAATCGCAAACAAATATCAAAGAATACTCCAACTCCTCTTAGTTTATCAAACAAATCATCAATATGAGGTAAAGGATACTTGTTCTTAACTATAACCTTATTCTACTATCCACAGTCCATAAAGTCTCGGCGATCTATCTTTCTTCTTCATAAATAACACCAAAGCTCTGCAGGGAGAAACACTAGGTTAGATAAAGCCCTTGTGTGAGCTAGTTGTGGCTTACAATAATAGAGATTGTTAGGAGTCACCACTTGGTGGTCATTGAGAACCAATAGACCTAGCATAAATGTTTTAACCTAAGATAAGGGCCAAGCTGATTGATCTTTAAAGAACTGAATTCATGATTAACACTTAAAAATCATTATGTCTAGTAATCAATGTGCATTCTCTATATTAACTAGTGACACCATGCTCTATAGTGCAAAATGAAATTCCTAAGATCTAAATTCACATTAAGCATGTAAACTATATAATTACAATAAAATAAGTAATAAATTCATAATATAACATGATAAGTTAATTGATGTAACTACTTTAATGTGCAAAATAGTTCTCTTATAATCACTCAATTATTCATATATTAGTTGGAAACATGTTTGTGACTTGAAAACATGATTTAAACAACTTTTACCATGCAAAATTATGCAAACAAAGATTAAAAATGTGTTTTTGGCATAAATAATATATAAAGCTATGTAAAGCAAGAAAACATGATTTGATGCTACTAAACCTACGTGAACAATGAAAACTTGATTATAACTTGAAAACATAATGTTAACAACCATTATTATGAGAAGTCATATTAAAAAGGATTAAAGTTATATTCATGATGAACAATCAAAACATGTTACTGCATTTTCTTGGAATACATGATTTTTAATGCAACTAAACATATGACACTTATGAAAAACAAATTTTAATATTGAATAACATGTATTCTAGTCCTTATAACTTACTAGTAATGAAGCTTTAAGTAAATAAATGATTTGCCACCAAAAAAATACTAAATTTATGGAAAAACTCCTCTAAAAACTCTTTTGAATATCTCTAATACTCTTATGATAACTCTAAACACTAAATAATATTCTAAACTATTAATATTTGGAATATTAACTCTCAAAAAAAACTGATGGAGGCTCTAAAAAAGCTCTTATTCTTGAATATTAAGTGTATTATGTGAATTATGCCTGTCTTTGATGGTAGAGAGGTAAAGGCTATTTATAAGCTAGAATTATAGGAGTTTATATGTTTTTCCAACTCTAAATTAGATGTATAAGATGATCAAAACATATATGACACATTGCTAGTTAGATTCTAGATTTTTAAAGACTTAAAAGTAGAGTTTGAAATATTTTTATTATTCTGAAAAATACAATTGCTTAACTATTTGGTATAATCATGTGATGGTTCAATTGCCTAATAGAGATTTTAATGCTTGTTATGTCTTATAAATGGGATTTACTTATTCTCATTCCACGTTTATCTCTATTAGGGATTTTTCATAAGTCTTGTAAACAATTTTTATCCTTATTTGACCCTTTTCTTCTTAAAAGATAAAATGACCATTTTACACTAGGTAAAATTTCCATATTTTCATTATTCTTTTGCACCAATCATTCTTTTGCTTGAATCATAACTCTGGTTATCATTATTGGGCTTTCTAAAACTTAAAAGCCAGTACTTGTAGTTGCCTCTCCTTAATAAAATTTGCAAAACATGTAAGTGTGATGTATATTTTATTAAAAGTTTTTTTATACAATACATGCATAAGGTGATAGTTAGAGATACTTACCTATGTTTTTACCTCGAGTTTTAATGCTTTGTCCTATGCTTCAAACTTTATTAATGGTTTATCCACCATCTAGGATTGTGTTTATGGTTTGCCCTCTATCTCAAATTATGTTGATGTTTGTCCTCTATCTCAAACTGTGTTGATAGTTTACCCTCTATCTAAGACTATGTTAATAGTTTGTTCTCTGTATCAAATTGTGTTAATGCTTTGTCATATATCTCAAACTATGTTGATGGTTTAGTGATTTGTTGTATGCCTCAGACTATGATGTGTTGACGATTTGTCCTCTATCTCTGATTGTGATTTATCTATGACTGTGAATTATCTATGATAATAACTTGATTATGATAGTGACTTCTTATCTATAGTCTAAGTTGAGCATCAAAAGATTATGTCAATATGCTTGATTTTGAGGAAAACTTATGGTCATGACTTTGTTATTAATCATTTTTTATATTCAAGGCATTCTTAATTTGAATTGAAGCTTACATCATGTGCTGGATGATCTTGAAATGATAACTTTAATTTTTTTTATTTCATATTACCTTTGGTTTCTTCTATACTTTTCATTATGTTTTAAGGGTATTTTAGTCCTTTCTATGTTTTTAAGATAATTCTTCTAATAGAAGTCAGTTCTTATGGATCTGTTTGTATAGTATTTCTACTTATTTTATTTTGGGCTTGGCTTGGATTAGGCATCTTGTATTAGAATAAGAAAATGGTTAGAAATAGGTCAACAAACTATGTTGAGATAGTTGATTGATTGATAAAGTTAAATCCCCATTTGTCTAATTGTTTAGGCATAAATTGTTTGTTGAAATGAATATAATATTTTGTTCTATTATATAATTACCCTTAAATCTTATAGGTTTAGCTTCATATGCTTTAAGGCTATATTTCCCTCCTTAGAAAGATTCATCCTCAAATACATTATCAATTATTCTTTGAAATGGTCCATGTCTTAATTTTGATGAGTAGTTGTTTGATTCTTTTTCTTAATCATGTCTCATGCTTTCATATGGATAGTCTCAGCATCACTTTTATCATCTCAAATAGAGAGGAAAAAAATAACAACATTGTAATACCTAAAAATCCCAAGGTTTGAATAGTACTTCCCTGGCACTTGAATAGTGTTCTCCAGACTCAAGATACACTGAAGTGACGACATGAAAGTATTAGTTATAATAAAATTTGGGGAAAAGTTTGAAATGAAAATGAAGTCATTAAGATGGTTAAAAACACAAGTAAAGTTGTTATGACAGTGCTTCATAAATAATGACCTAGTGTAAATTGGGCTATAAAACTATATTGTTTTTGCTCAAATTGACTCAAGATTAATACACCTTGATACTCAAATATTCCAAATAAGCCATTGCCATTAGAATTGGAATTTTTGGATATTGAGAATTATTTTTACAAAATTGGGTGAAGTAAAAGTTACATTTTTAATAAATTTTTCTTAGTTTTTGAGCTTGAGTTTTTAGAGGCTTATAGAATTTGGTTTATGGTGATTTAATTGGGTAATAATTGAGGTTAAAGAATGAGAGAATTGAATTAAATTGAGAAAGAACAGTGATTTTATTTAAGTCATGCATACATATATGGCTAAATGGCCTAAATATGGTTAAATTTGGAATAGTATCACCACCATCTTCTTCCTTTTTTCTCCATGGGAGTTGACGACACCATTCATGTGGCCTCCCTATTTTTTTCTCTTCTACCTAAATTCTAACCCCTAATTAGCTCATTCAACCCATAAATCCAAGCCTCCATAGCCTCTAAACACAAATTCTAATAAGAGATTTAAGAAAAATTAAAGGACTTTTAAGGTTTTAAGTTATAGTGAATAGTGATAAGGTTTTAACTAAGTAAGATTTTTTTTTGGGTTTTATATTTTTCTATGATTCTCTAGGTGCCTAAGATCACATCTCTTAAGTCATTTTCAAGTTTCAACATATATGTCATTTTATATGAATTTTTAAAAATAAGCTTGTGTTATGTTTATAGAGCAAAGTAAGAGAAAGCAGAACAAAGGCAAAGAGAAGGCATGAACTAGACTCATCAGTGTATTTTAAACTCGAAGTAAGTGTAATTAGAGTAAAAGGTGTTGATTTTGTGTATGCCATAAACATAAAGTGTATGTATATATCTATAACTATGAATGTTTTATGTTTATGAATTTTGTTATGTGGTCATGTGAGCCTTGCATTTCTAATTGGATGTTAGATGTGCAAGGGTAGGTGTGGTCGAATGGCCTTATTAGTAGGTCTCAATGAGCTTAAGGCATATTATGCTTATTATGTGAAATGTTGAGTTATTATAGTAATGGCATGTCTAATGCACACCAATTTGATGTATGATACCATGTAATTTAACGAAAATTATGGTTTTGAATAAAAATTCATGGAGTGGCCAAAATGTTTAGGCATGTGTGTTTAAGAATGTGAATTATATACATGCTTGTAATTTGAGCCATAAGTGATTCAAAATGAGTAAAGTTTATGTCGATGTTGGTAATTATGTGTTCAATGTAATTATGCCTCCTTATGTCATCTTAGCTAAACCAATGGCATGACTTACTTATTTTATGTTTTGTATCATGATAATATGGCAAAATGGGTATATTACTCATGACATGTTATAGTGACATGTTTATGCTATTAATGTATAAAAAGGAAGGATATTAAGGCTAAGTACAAAGTATGTTTGTATTATGTATGTTATGAGCCTATGTATGATTTTGGTCATGATTATGCTACATTCTCATGTTAATTGATGTATGTAAATACATTCGAAGAAGCAAACATGGCCAGATAAAGAAACATCATGACTTTCTTGTTTAGTTATTTATTGGCCAAATAAAATCTTTAAAATCTAC
>CANXYI010689136.1:0-10533 GCA_948208565.1 Hura crepitans
GCTAAGACCTCTCACCATATGTTTATATACTACTTCATAATAATGGGCTAGTAAAGAGTAAGTGAGAGGGATGGGCCTCACACGCATGAGCATTGGGATGAAAGTCTAGTTTTAGTGTAAATTAGTCAATTTGCCCTTTTGTGTACAAAGAAAATGCAAAGGCCCAGTCCACACAAATATTTTAATTTCAAGATTAATTTTAATTTTTTATTGATTAAAATTAATTTTTTGCCTATTTGAACTAGTCCATATTTTAACTAAGTAAACTCTAAACCCACTATCTTAATTTTTTATCACCTTGCCTTCCTTCATGACTCTGATTTCCTTCCAACTGGTTATGGATTTTTCTATTTGCATCATTTGTTATAGTTGTAGATATCCCTCTAACTAGCCGTTATTGTACAGATTTTTCTCTATATGCAGTTAGGCTATTTGCCTTTAAATACAACATTTTAAACCTTTAGTAGATGCATAAAAAATCATTAACTCTTTATCTCTTTATCTGTTGGGTTCTGAATTATTATATTTGCTTCTTCTTGTTCCTACACTTTAAGTAGATAAGCTTGTTGAATCCTAAGGGGTACGCTGTCTGTTCTATTTTAATATTGTTGGTGAATTATCTTTGAGGACAATGTGTGCACTCCTTAAGCTTAACATCTATTTCTATTATTTATCCAACATTGATATCATATTGAACTATAAAAAAAGAACTAAAATTAACAATAAGATGAGAAAAGAGAAAATAACATAAGAAGAAAAAACTTACCAACTGAGTTAAAGGAGAGAAAGAAAAATGAAAAGAAGAGATGAGTTACAGTAACAACTTACCAACTGAGTTAGAGGAGAGTAAGAAAAATAAAGAGAAGCATATATAAATAAAGTTATATTGTCTTGTCTAGTCTTGTCATAAACTCTTAGATTTTTTTTATATCTTTTTAATATAGAGGCACCTCTTCTTTATCTATACTTTAAATTTTTCTCCCTATCTTTTCTATGCAACAACAAAAGTCATAATTTTTAATGATTTTTTAACTAAACAAAAAATACCTTTTTTTAAAAAAATAAAAGCTCTATTTTATATCAAACAACTCTATAAAATCATGAATCAATTAGAATTCCTTATCTTTTTGGTGTAGTTATCACAAAGAGAAAGAAAACTTGAAAAAGAAAAGTCCTGAGGACAATTAGTAATAAGATGGCATAGTTGGCTAGTGCATAAGTTTCATAGTTAATTAGAATGTTAGTGCTAATAATGCGAAGAACATAGGTTCGGGACTTGCTTTGGCCAATTTTCAAAATTTGAAATTTCTTCATAACAACCTCATGCAAAGAGGACCTATGATGGCATATGTTTCATAGTTGATTAGAGCACCAGTGCTAATAATGCTGATAAGGTGCATTTATGAACTATTTTCCTTGTGGTTTCCCATACTTCTATATGCTTAATTGTGCTTAATTGGTAAGGATTAACTTAATCTGTGAATTTTGTCACTTAGGAATAGGTTTTATAAATCTCAAGTTAATTTATGAATTTTTGAAGCCTTTTTAGAGAATTTACCTAGCCAAGGGTGTTAGCCTCGGGTCAAGACTAAGGGTCACAGTCACCTATGAGATACAACCCGATTTTTATTAAACAACTATCATATTTAGCTGTACCTTTTAAGTAAAATTTTGTGGGAATAATCTCCCCTTAATTAGAATAATTTTGGAGGATGTTTTAATTCCTATTTTTTTCTATCCTCTTTAATCTTTTAGAGGAATTTTAGGAGTTAATTCCCTTTTGTTATGGGACTACTTCTATCCATTTTTGGAACTATTTCTATCCATTTTTATGATCTATAAGAGTAACATATTCCTTATTCTGAACTTTTACATTTTGAATTTTTTGCTGGGCTTTGTCAAAAACATGTGTGGTTAATTTCTTTATTGTAGCCAAGGATTATTGAAGTTTATGTTCAATAAGGATTGTGAGATCTAACTAAATTCTTCTATTTTCTTTATTATTTCAGTTATTGTATATTTTCTATTGCATTCGTATTGTTGTTTTATTGATCCTACAATTTAGCCAATTGTGTGATTAATTTAATAGTGACTACTATTTAGATTTTTGAGAAGATAATTACTTGACAAATCTAATTTTCATAACAACCGACCAATAATTTGTGTTGTGGAGATATACAATCTAATTGTAATAAATTGCATTATCAAGTTTATTGATTAGAATTAGGTTCCTCTAATTCTTAATGCTTTTAACATATTAAATTCTATGACAATGTTCTAAGATTGCCTGATTAATTAGAGATTAATTGATGATGTTTCATAATTAATCTGTTCTTAAGAAGGAATTGGTTGTTAGATGCTTACCAATAATTATAAATGATTGGCTAAAATAATAAATTGAATATCCTTTGTATCTATGATCAATCCTAAGAATTGAACTAAAATTTATCCTTATGCTAGATTTCCAGTTATTGATTTTTTCCATGTAATTTTCCATTTTTTAGTTAATTTGATTTGTTGCTTTAATTTTTAATTACATAAAATCCCTATTTAATTACTTGGATTATTTGTCTTGGTTGTTTTGAAAGATTTAAATTAAACCAATCTTTGTGGTTCAATTCTGCTTACCTTATTTATAATTTATTCGCGTCAAAGAGAGTAGAAAATTATTTTTGGTGGACTTAACACCCATTAAATGCAAAGGTCACAGGTTCAAGACCTACATCGGCCAATTGTTAGCCTTTAAAATTTCTCCATAGCAACCTCATGCAAAGAGGATCCATGATAACATAGGTTTCATAGTTGATTAGAGCATCAATATTAATAACATAAAGGTCACAAGTTTGGGATTTGCATTGGCCAAACTTTCGTCTTTAAAATTTCCCCGTAACAACCGTATGCAAAGAGAACCCATGATGTTTCCTACACTTAAAGTTCATTTTAGTGTATATATATATATATATGTGTGTGTGTGTGTGTGTGTGTGTGTGTGTACATATATACACGTGCACACACACATTAATATTAGTTTAGTGTTTCTTTTGAAATCTACTTTTTTCTATTGTACTTATCTTAAAACAACTTGGTTTTTTTCGAGTCTTCAACATCAAATGGTAGTTTTTAATAGGTCTAATTTAGTTATTTTTTTCAAGTCTTCAACATCAAATGCTAGTTTTTAATAGGTCTAATTCAGTTATCACAAAATGTTCAATGAATTAATGATTTTTTGTAATGCTTGAAACCCTGATTTCATGAATAGTGCTTCCTAAGGCATGAATAGTATTTTTTGTGCATTCGGAGTAACCACTGAACCAATGAAATTTTTCACGTCGATATCTAGTGAATAGTGCATTTAGTTTACATTGAGTGGTAAAATATTAAGGATGTGCCTGGACTAACCTGAAAATAGCACGACCTGACGGTCAAAAATTCCAATTAGTCTAATGGTTGAAATCAAAATTTTCTGACATTGATAAATATTTTATTTGAATTTATAGAAAATGTGATTGATTAATTAATCGAGTTCCTATTAGTTTTTGGACCTAAGTTTTAGGAGTCCCTAAATTGAGAAATTTTGTAATTTTTGGTGAGGAGAAAGGTACTTTCGGATATCTCAAACAATAAAATCACATTTTTGAAGCTTAAAACTTACGTAGGATTAATCATAACCTTCATATCGTCATGTGGCATAATCGTGGCCATCCATAGTCTTAATATAAATGGGTTATGTGTGTGAATGTGTAACATGTGATCAAAATACCTTTTATCCTCTCTATTGCACCCAAGCCGATGCCATCTCCCTTTTCTCTCTCCTCTATTTTCATTTCTTCATTATTTCATTGATTCTCTATGAAAACCTTCGATTGATACATGAAAAATGATTCTCTCTACATTTAGAGCTCCAATCCAGTGTCAATTTTGCAAGAAAGGGGCATTTTGGTGGAAAAAGTATGGTTTGAAGGTTTAGGGTTTCTAATCCCTAAATCACACCAAACCCTAAATTGAAACCCTATCATTTTTCTAGGTAACTAGACATACTCAATTTAATGATTTTGCTTTTATTTTCGAGTTTGGAGTAGTAAAGATTTTTTTATGAATTTTTCTAATATATTACCTATTATGGAATTTAGAGAACTTGGAGGAAAGTAAAGATAAAGAAAAAGAGAAGCTGTGAGGTGTTATTCGAGATGCTGAATAATCGCTCTATAAGTGTATTCAGTAAAGTATGTGTGTGTATATGTCTATTATGCATTTTCCATAATAGGTTCATTATGTATATGTTGTTAATTTAGGGGTTAGCATAATCCTAAAATGGAATTAGTGGTATATTAGGGTTCATGGCATGTTAATTAACTAATATGAATGGAAATTAGGTTGAAAATAAATTTAAATGGTGAAAATTCAAGTTGGTCGAATGGTATGTATAAAAGGGATATAGTGGGAATTAATGAACTTGTGGTCATAATTGGTGTAATTAAAGTGTATTGGACTTAACTATATTGGTGCATTATGCATTAGATATGCACATAGAGGAATGTGAATGATGATGATAATGTAGACATGAAACATGCATATGTTCGTGTGATAGAGTGTGGAATGCATAATGGATGCCTACATGTGATGTTTTGTAATGTGTGTGACTAGAATGATAATGTGATTAATGTAATCAATATTGTAAAATGGAATGTGGAAAATGGTCGCTTGTATGAAATATGAGATGATGTTAATGATGATAAAATGGCATTGCGTAAATGTGGTCATGTAACGAACCATAAGCTGATAAATGGTTGGCTAGAAAGTACGTGCAAAATGGATGAATAAGTGATTGGGATTTGATATAAGAAAATGTACATAAAATATGTAATTCATATGTAACAAAGTAATAATGAGACATCCTATATGTGTTAGACAGCCTACTAGATAGGTTGACCGATCAACTAGGGAGGTAGCAGCTACTAAGGCACTTCGGTGTGATTTGTGCACATATATGTGATTATTGATGATATTTGATTATAAAACGGGTGCAACCACCGAGAGGTCCAACATAACTACTGCACATATTTCTATGCGGGTACAACCACCAGGAGGTTCAATAGGATCATTGCATATATATATATTGATGACATTGATATTTATGCGAGTGTAGTCATTGGAAGGTCCAACAGTGTAATGCCTGACAGTCAAGATCTTATGAATAATACCTTTTGGGCTCGAGCGATGTTCCCTGCGATGCGGGATATCATAACGAGTCCAATGACTAGCGTATTGGTCATAAAACTTTGATGGGCTTGAAAATAGGGAAAATGAATAAATTTAAAAATTTAGCAAAACCAATAAATCATTTCGGGTTAAGAACTACTGTATAAGGAGATAAAATGAGGTTGGGCTGGGACAGTCCCGGGATGTGCCTGGACTGACTTGAAAATATCATACCCTACACCTCAAAAATTCCACTAAGTATGATGGAGAAGGAATTATAATTTTCTGATGTCAATAGATATTTTTTCTGAATATTTTATTCTGACAGGTGAATAGTGTCAAAAAGTCAACCATTGAATTTTGACTTGAAATTTTATGTGGGCTCTCATTACACTAATCGAGGATTTTTAAAACTAAAATGAGAATTTTTGGAGGCCTAGAGAATTTTCTGTGAATTTCTGAAGCCAAAAGTGACATAAAATAAATTTTAACCATTAGATTGCAATGTGGGCCAATCCTATGCATCCAAGCCTTCCTACTTGTGGAATTACATATGTGTACACACCTCACATGTGCCAAAGTCATCTTTAACCTCTTGAACTACACAAAGCCGATACCATCTCCATAAATTTCCCACCAAAATTCTTCATTTCTCTCTCCTCTCTCCTCTCTCCTCCAAACTTCACAAAAATTATAAGAAAATAAACCTCCATCATCTCTAAATAGCAATTCCACTAAGAAAATTGAGGAAAAGAGCTCAATTTGGGAAATTCATTGCTTTGGTGAATAGTGACCAAATTTTGGTGAATAGTGACCAAATTGTGTCTAAGTGTTTCAATTCCACTTTTTATGTTTGAGATAGGTAGTTTAGGGTATTCTAAGAGTTCTTGTAGTTCTAGATTTTCATTTGAAGCTCTAGATTATTTTTGAAAATTTTTCTAAGACAAGAATTTTGTATGTTTAGGGGTTGCACGTACAAGTGAGGAAACTCAAAGAGACAAGCACAAAAGTGGTGGAGAATAGGGTGTTCTCACATCCTAGGTATGTGAAATAAGTTAAATTTGATATGTAACATGTGTATGTTGAGTTTTGTGTGTAAACCTTGTATGAAATTGTATAATCTTGGGTGTAGGTATGGCATTTTGGTAAAATTAGGCTATATTAGTGTTTTTGGTATGGAATTAATAAGAATGGCATGTTGATTTGGTATGGGATGTAGGTGTAGGTGAGTAGACTTGTTATGGCTGAAATGGGTACATTAGGAGTCATGGTATGTGGAAGTATGATTGTGGCATATTTTGTGAAGAAATAATAAGCTTATGGCATTGGATATGGTGAAAAAGAAGTTAAAATGTATAAGTATAAAATGGATGGTAAAATGACATAAATTTGTGTCTTGTGATATGTGTGTGGTATATAAGTGAATATGTAAAGAAAATATGGAAAATTAAACTTGGTATGTGTTGGTATGAGAAAGGCTTAAAATGCAAAAATGACCAAATGAATAGTGCCAGTTGTGAAAACTTACCATATGAATAGTAACTTTACGATCATGGGCAAAGTTATGGTAACTTGTGTGCTTGTTGTCGTAAAACGTAACCTAATGGTAAAATTAGATTTGGGAATGTAAAATATTAAGATTTACAGTCTAAGTCTGTTATTGGCCCATTAGTTAGACACCCACTGGATGGGGTGACTGGTCGACTAGAGAGTTAGTAGCTGCTAGGTAGCTTGGTCCTTTTTAGGGCTACTGCTATGTGTTGGTTGTGGTGGGTGCAGCCGCTAAGGTTCGACATGAACCCTGCATAGTAGGGTATTGAGAGGTCCACCTAGGTTAATTCCTACTATCCGTTTATCTGTCTGTGGGTATTAGGAAGTCCCACGGGGCTAATCCCTACTATCCACCCTTGGTGATGCTAATGTGATTTATAGATATTGGGAGGTCTACGGACTGATCCCTGCTATCTGTTAGTCTGGTATTGGGAGGTCTACGGACTGATCCCTGCTATCGGCGAGATAGGTGTAGCTACCTAGGTCCTAAAAGTAGGCCACTGTACAAGATAATCCTGTTATCCGATGTCTTAAAGAGTTGTCTGTCTGTCATAGGCTTATAATAATAATAACACTGACTGATAATATATTTAAATAACAGAACTTGAAAATATACTGGACTTAGAAGAGTTAGGATGAACATGACTGTACACTAAATGTTGCATGTTGCTTGTATGCATGATCGACATATTTTATTTGGCTTATTCCACCACTGAGTTTCATACTTAGCGTGTTGGTGTTTTGATGCGCAGGCAATTGATGGAGCAATGGTCAGCACCAGACGTCACCAGTGTAGCTGCTGCTGAGTCTTTTGGTACTTTTTTATCTTTCTTTTTGAGTTTTGTACAGATGCACTCATGTATATAGAGATTGTGGGCTATGGGTTGTCTGTTAACTGAACATGATATGTATATACAGTTTTGCATAGTCATATAAATCTATTTTTGCATAATTGTGTGCTGGTGGGTCTGTGACCATGTGATTATGTGAAATGTGTATATTGCTGAAGATTTGTTGTGATCTGGAGGACTAGAGGGTCTAGAAGGGGGATGTGATTGAAAAATGAATTTAGAAGTGTTTTTCTCTGCAGGTTTATTTAGGGTTAGTTATCCGGGTAGTCGTTATGCTACCCGATTTTCTATAGTTGTCTGATAGGGTCATACTGGAGTTTTAACAGACTAAAATAAATAGTAATAAGGAGATAAATAATCAGAAATGGAATAAGGGCATAGGTAGTTAAAGTTGGTCAAACTTGGGTAGAAGTTAAATGAAAGACCCCTAGGGAAATCCAAGAAGTGGCACACCTTGCCTATTTCAGGTAGAAATGGGTAGGGGGTGTTACAAACAGAACCACCGCATATACTATAAAGTGGGTGTGGCCGCCGGGAGGTTCAATAGGGCCGCGACACACTTATATTGTTATCATATGCTAGTGCAGCAGCTGTGAGCTCCAAAATGTGGGTTATTGCACATTGTGATCCCAATATCCAGTATTAGGATTGGTGTCTATCAGATATGGGCTAGTAAATTGAAAAAGATAGTATGTGATATAATGAATAATGAAGTAATAATTAATTCAAGATACAAGTGTATATAAGGGTAATAAATAGTCACGTTAAATGGCATAACATGAGAATGACAAATGAAAATGTGGTAACTAGGTAAGGACACGGCCATGATAAATGGAATTAAGTAAAATAATTTGATTGATTATGTAACCAACTGGGCATGATAATGTATCGACTTATCTAATGACTCATTTTGTGTGACATTGCATGCTAAATGTGAATATGTGTGCGGGTATGAGCATATTTTATCGAATACACTACTAAACTTTATGCTTAGTGCATCGTGTTTTCGATGCATAAGTTATAGATAAGTAGAATCTCAAAGCAACAGTGCAGTGGAGCTAGCTTTAAGCTTTAGTATAATTTTGTCATGTATAGTGTGATGTACATAATAGTAGATGACACTCATATGTAAATAGGTAGATTGAGTTAATTTTGTCTCATGTACATATTACTTGAGTTAAATAGAGATGTACACTAATATGATAGGTGCTGTATGATTATGATGTGCATACATGTGAACTTATCCGTGTGCTGATGTTGTGATTGTTATAACTGATATGACAGCTTAATTATGAGAATGTTGATTGAGATGGGTTATGAGAACTAGAAGGTTCTAAGATGTTGATTTGAGATTATGACTTTATAGAAGTGTTATTTTTTGTAGGTTTATTTTGGGATATGATATCGTGCAACTGTTATGCTGCTGGATTTCTGCCTAAATGGGACAATTTTTTTTTGTATGCATGTGTACATAATACATGAATTGTTTACACGTGGGCCCATGATATTCATGAATTACACACACACACATAGTAGGGTTTTAAGAAGATAATGGTGGGATTAGGCAAAATTGGTTAACATGTCATCTCTTATTCAAGCTGGCAACAGTTTGAGTTATAGGTGTCATAATGTGCCATTTCTCATTTAGATCTGCACATTTGAACTAATGTTCCAACTCACATAATTACCAGTTTTTAATTAGGTGATTAAAACTAGATCGCTCATATAATAATAATAATAATAATAATAATAATAATGAAAGAAATTTAAATTACAAAAAAGATATGTAGAAATAAGAAGTATAAAATTTGCAGAATTAAACATCAATAAATGGGTCAATATCACAAAATTGGTAATTCTGATAAAATAAATATAAAAAAACTTATTTGCAACATGCTTATAATAAAAATTTCTCGTTAATTGATTTAATATATACCAAATTTAGAATAAAAAATCTAAAAATTTATTCAAACCACTGACATAAATAGTGCTACATTCACGTAATTAACCTATAAGATATTTAACAATGCACTTGAGTCATTTAGGAGAGAACAAAATGTGCTGACTGTTAATGCCTTAGATCAATTAACAAATAACATGTCTTTTTGCTGAGCTATTTAGAGCATTGCGCTAATAACGTGCATGGGCCATTTGCCATTACTTCTGCACTATTCTCCATAATTGGATTGATGATCTTTTTTTTTTTTTTGGATATTTGTTTTTTTTTTAAGAGAATGAAAGCAGAAACTTTATTTGTTTTAAAATTTTTGTTTTTCCTCAATTATTCTAAAGTGTTTTGAATACAAAATACAAAAACCGTGAAATCTATAAAATGTAGTTTTTATTGAATTTTGATTTTTAAAATATGATATTTGTTGGCCATAAATAATTTATATATACAGATTTCTCTTTTTATTTTATTTAGTCTATATATGTAACCTTTTTGGTCCATCGTTGTATCATCTTATACTTATAAATAAAAAAAAAATCATTTAAAGCATTAGATTTAATAATTTTTTATTCTTATTTTCTTTTATTACTATTATAAATTATATTTATCATATACCAAATTTGATATTGTAAAATAAACAAAACAATAATAATAAAACGTTTATATTTTATATTACCGATTGCTATTTGAATAAACTTATATCAAAATAAATATTATTTTCGATAATAATTGATATAAATATTTAAATATGGTAGTTAGAGGGCAATTAAAATTGAAATGCCAAAAAGAAAAGTTAAAGTTAAAAGATCCGAATAAGATCAATGTTTCGGTTTTTTTTATATATATGACTTCGTAGTGTGTAATTTATTATTCTTAACAAAATATACAGTTGTTCTTAAAATAAAATTGATTTACTATTATTATTTTTATAGGACAGATTTGTGAACTTTTAATTATTTTTTTCATATATGATAGTTGTAT
>CANXYI010689175.1:0-17247 GCA_948208565.1 Hura crepitans
GAAAGGTTGGTCATTTTAAAGAGATAGAAAATTTTAGAGAGAGAATACACTAAAAAAAGGCAAAAAACACTTTTTTAACACCATTTTTTGGGTTTTCTGAAAATTCAAGCACTATTTTTCAATTCGATCAAGATCTTTTCTGAATCCAAATATACTCAGTGTGTCGGCTGACCCATTTTTCTACTATTTTCATTTTTTTCCATTTTATACATCTACTAGTTAGATGAGATAATTTATTTGGGCAATATTTTTACATTTGTATGACTACTCATTTTTATTTTATTTATATCTGTCCGTCTATTTTTGCTTCACATCCAAAAATATTATTTCTATCATTTTTACTACTTTGATCTTTCTTTTTGATTTATCCATCTACCAATTAGATGTGATAATTTATTTGTGCAATATTTTTTTATATTTGTGACTGTCCATTTTTATTTTATTTCTATATGCCTATCTATTTTTGCTTCGCATACAAAAATATTATTTTTGTCATTTTTACAGCTTTTATTTTTCTTTTTGCTTTATCCATCTACTAGTTAGATATGATAATTTATTTGTGCAATATTTTTTATATTTTTGTGAGACTGTTCATTTTTATTTTTATCTATCTAATTTTGCTTCGCATACTAATATATTATTTCTGTTGTTGTGATGTGAGTTATTTGATTATTTGGGATCTGACTGATATTTTTTTTAGCCATCTCAATAAATCTCGATGAAGTAATCTTTTAGCGACCCATTATTTTCTGCTATATATTTTATTCTATGTTTTGTGGGTTTTTCTGCTAATTTCCTGTTTTATTGCCTATTTTTGGTTAGATTCTATTTTAGGTGTCCTAAAATGTAATTTTATTTTATTATTTATTCATTTAGGATGTATTTTAGGTAATTGCCCTGTATTATATTTTTATGGTTGAATTATTTTCCTGTATATTTTGTGAATGTTGTAATAATTAGAAAAAATGATTTTTTACGCAATTGGAAAAATAACAAAAATATTTTTATTTAATTAATTGGTATTTTATTAATAAAATGGGTTTTGATTTTTCTTAATAAAAGTCACAATAAAGAAAAATTATTTTCTAAAAATTAACATGCAAAAACTAAAGTTCTCAAATTAAATCGATCACTTGATTTTATGTATGACACTTCCAATTTCAATTCCGAAATATTCCACGAACGCTGAATTAGGTAGAAAAATAATTTTACATGTTAAAAAGAAATAATAATCAAAATCATATTTTTACCCAATAAATTGGTGTTTTTCTAATAAAATAAATTCTGATTTTTTCATAAAATAAAAGTTACAATAAAAACCCATTTTCCAAAATTAGCATATGAAAACCAAAGTTTTCAAATTGATCATCCAATTTTAATAAAAGTCACTACAATAAAATCCATTTTCCAAAATTGGCATACGAGAACCAAAGTTCTCAAGGCAATCAATGGCCTAATTTCATGTATGATATTTCAATTCCGAACACTTATTTATTTTTCTGTAAATATATTTTTGTAAATTCTCATATGTGAATACGTGATTTAATTTAATTGTAAAACATCATTTGAGAAATGGAATAATATTATAAATTCAAATCAAATTTCCGTATTAATTTAGGGTATAAATAAGAGTAGAGTTTAGAGCCACTCTAGTTTTGGCCCTACAAGGGCGACTCCTACCTTGTGATGCCTAACTCGCTCCTCTTAGGTTAATCAAATAGGAGTAGCCTTAGATTCCCTTAGCTTCCTTCTCATCTTTCAAGACTTGAGGAGTGAGGCTTAGGTTGAGTTTTCAGCTGTTTCAGTTTGATTAGCCCAAGGAAAACATAAGGGACATGAACACCAAGCACACATACACTTGCTTCATACATTACCATCCACCTTGTATCACTTTAATAGAATAGAAGTAACATGTATGAGATCATCATTAATATCCACATATATTTGCATCATAGAAGTTACATCACATGTAAACATTTGGCAAGCTACACCTAGGCATTACCATGAAAACCTCATCCATATCCTCATGCATTTGCATCATTGAATTTATATCATTTACATTACCTAAGTATATTGTTCACATTAGGTTTTTAGGGCTCCCATGTTCAGATTACCTAATAATGAAGAAAGGACAAAATTTCTAATAAATAAGAATGGTAATGTCCAATTTAAAGATCTCTTCATTAAAATTTTTAATATTATGGTAAACTTTTAAGCATAAGCCTTTACCTGAGTAGAAAAGCTCATGGTGTGACTCAAGTTATAAGAAAAATAAGTGTTTATGGTGGGCTAAAGGCTTCGGCCAATAGGGTGAAAACTCAAAAAAATAGACATCTACGATGGGCGAAGGGCTCAGGCATCTATAATGGCCTTACTAAAAATGGGTACCCTTATAGGGTGAAAATCGAAAAAAACTATCCTATGTAATAATTAAGGGCTAAGAGAAAATAGTCAATCAAGAGAACTTACTAGGGTTGATTGACGATAGGAGTTTAAGATGTAATTAAGATTTCCCTCGATTAAATGAGGAAATGTGTTGTTACATTAATTTCATGTTGTGATTATCATAAAATGCCAATACGATACAAGTAGATAGGACCATTTTATTAAGCTTGATTAAGCATCTTATGGACTATAGAAATAGAGATATTGTTATTACATTATTTTGTATATAAGTTTACAAAAGCAATAAAAGTACACACTTTTCAAATCCTCTATTTCTTATTATGGTTTTCATATTGCATTTTCAACCAACCGGATCTCTATGCTTTAAAAGTCTGGAAATTGCAAGTGGCTTTAAAAGGAATGTTAGTCCTTAAAGGTAACCACTTCCATAAGTTGTGATGCCCAATAGTAAAGGTAACTAACAAATCTCCCCCTCTAAATGACAAAGGGCAAGTAACAATGCCATAAGTCTCCTCAAACTACCTCACATAGAAATTAGGGATGTAAAATGTAACTTTGTGTAAGCTGACTAAGAGGAACATAGACTGATGTACCACTTCATCGTACACACTGTAAAGAAATTTATGGGTTTATGAAATTTATGTTGTCATCAGTGGTGGCACTCATTTAAAAGACTTACTACTCCATGTCTAAAAAATGGCACATGATAGCATAAAGCAGTAAATGCTTCTAATTGTAATACTTGGGAACACGAAGGGGAGGATCATCCAATAAGCAAAGCTTCTCCTACAACCATATTTAAAAAAAAAAAAGCGATTAGGAATGAAAACTTGAAAGGGTTTCCTAAGCAAATGCCAAGCTAAGGGTAGGGTGAAAACCTATAAAGAGCAGTCTATCTTTAAAAAGTCTGTTAGGAATGAAAACCTGAAAGGGCTTTCTAAGCAAAAGGGAAACTAGAGAATAGGGTAAAAACCCTTAAAGGGCAGTCTATTTGAAAAAAATGTTGTTAGGAATGAAAACTTGAAAGGGCTTCCAAAGTAAAAGCCAAGTTAAGGGTAGGATGAAAACTCATGAAGGGTAGTCTATCCTTGAAAAGTCTATTAAGAATGAAAACTTGAAGGGCTTCCTAAGCAAAAGATAGACTAAAGAATAGGGTGAAAGCCCATAAAAGGCGATTTATTCCAAAAAAAAAAAGTAGAAGCAAGCTCTCACAAAAGAAACTGGCTTTACTAGATTATACTATATCTAGTCCTATAATATTCTTAGCAAGGATCATATGGAAAAGATTCAAGCCTTTAGTCATGTCATTTAACACATCAAATAGCTAATAGTCCCTAAAATGGTCTTCAGAAGTAACTATGAGATATTTAGCAAAGAAAATGAATAAGTATACACTCATACGTAAGAATGGGATGTCTGTGTAATTATTAACATAGGCCTACTGGGAATTCAGAGAAATCAATTCTCTTCATGAAGCTTATCTAGCTATTAATGAAGAAAGTATCTTGAATGCATCAAGCACATCATACGAGTAATAGGGAACGCAGTTAGGATAACAAGGTGGTGTATTAGACAAATAGGACACCCTTAGAATCGTTGAAAATTCTTTAGCTAAGGGACATAATTCCTTATGAGAAAATTAAAAAATGTGAAAATGTTGGTCCCATAAACGAGTTATAGCCTTCAAAAAAGATAGATCAAGTTAAACTCATCGGAGGAATTTGAAACCATTAAAAGGAGCTAAAGCAAAAATTTCCTAAATAGAAAGAAGGTCAAGAATTTTGTGTAGCTTCTGGAGGAATTCATCACCCATTAAACAAAAAAGGAGGAAAAAAAACTTGAATGGCTTGAGGATCTATGCATGTATGTCATTTATAAGCTAGAGGCTCAAAACAGCCATTTGTTGTTAGGCTAAAACAACCATTTTAGTAAAAGCCCAAATAGCCATTTAGCACTTAAAATAACTATTTCTGAAAGGCCAAAATGGTTATTTTGTCCTTAGCCTATAAATTCTCATTTTTCCTTTTTTTTTTTGATTTTTCATAACTATTATCTCATTTCAAGACTTTCCTCTCGATACTACTTTCAATTATTACTTTTTACAAAAATGCCTTTATGATGACAACAGAGTCGTGTTTGATGCTAACCAGTCTTAACACATATGGCAGTCCTTAGGTGATTGGATAATAAATAGGTAGAGATATTTCATTGCCTTGCCTTAGTTACTTTCATAGGGAGCCACTACTTTTGCACTAGCATACTACGAGACTTAAGGGCACTCCCTAAGGTAGACCAATTACTAGCAGAGGTGGTCTAGCATGACTTTTATTCCTAGTGCCACGCCACATATTTTGAGGTTACCCTTCAATTCCTCAGCACTTTGCAGTATCACTAGGCACATTCCTTGGATTAGACCGCCATCTAATTTGGTATCCTAGGCGTGCGATATTAGCTATCCCTCTTATGATTCTTAGAGATCCTTTACCTACTTACTAATGGACTGTTATAGATCCCTAAGCACCTCGATAACCACTGGGCCACTATTGGTTGAGCTGGCACCTTTTATCAGGCTAGCTAGACTAAGGCCTCCATTATTCAAGACCCACTTCATTGCTACATGCATAAAGTATCAGCACTATCATATTTGAGGCATAGTGGTAGCACCATTCAGGTGAACTAGATTGAGCTCTATGGCCTCTAAGTAATAGAGCATAGTGTCCAATTCAACCCAACACCCTTAATATTAGAGAATCTCTATTGGGTCAGTAGGTTTTCCATTAAAGAGATTATGATGGGCTGTCTCGTCACAACTATCCTAGCAAGATTAGACATCGAACTATAACATATGGGCACTCTTATTTAGTAGTAGTTTTGGGTCGACTGAGAGACCTACTTTGCTATCAAGATTGTGACACTCTATTATATATGCCCAATAGAGTATATATTCTTCACACTAGAGGAGCTGGTGGAGTATGATAAGGCGTGGCCTATAGGTTTGGACCCAGAGGATGCCCAGTTTGCTCTTGACCTTGACTAGCTACTTTACAATGACTTAGGCCCTACCAGTTCACAAAAGCGACAATGACAACGAATCAATGAGGCTAGGCCATCCTCAATACCCTCTTCAAAGACAACAACTGCACTATTCAAGTTCTTGCTTTAGGGCATAGAGGTATGCATATTAGAAGCTCTTCATATGGTGCACATAGATTTAGGCGTGAGGTTTGAGGAAAGACATCACAAGCTAACCACCAGACTCAATTCATTAGAGGCTGAGATCTAAACCTTTTGATCGAGACAATGACCTTCCCCTTAGCTTCTTTTTTTCTCTTCTCTTTTGTACACTTTGTACATGTTAGTTTAGGACACCAATCGTTGTACTTAAAACATTGAAAATTTATAAAATTATTGTGTCCTATTTTTATCATCTTTATTGCATTTATTATTTTTGGTTGTAAATAAAAAATAAATAAATAATAAAAGGATAAAATAAATAAATAACAAAAATGATGTGAAATAAAAGAATAATAAATATATAATAAGTAAAAAGGCATCAATGAATAAAAAGCAACAAGTTGATTAAAAGTGTGCTAAGGCATAAAAAAAAGAGCACTCACATATAACATGTGTCAATGTTACAATTAAAATACAATGTCTAACATGCTTCAACTTTATTTCACAGGGGGCATTCTTCATGCAATTGGCTAACCAATTCATAGTTACTACCTAGTCAGATAGTGGGGGCAAGCTACAAGCTTTCACAAGCTCATAGGTTTAAAATGACAATAAATATGCAATATCACCAAGCTCACGACATTTAATATGCAATATCACAAATGCTGAACCAATAAAATTCTATCCACCATTTACTCTATCAGAGGGGGGCAAAGAGAGCGTCACATAATTAAAAATTGAAGTTAAAATCAAAAGGCTGGAATCACAACAACTTCAGATGCAATGTCTCTAGCACTATGTAAAGAAATGGCTAAATCACAAAAACTTCCTATGCAACATCTCTAACTTATCTGAAGAAGAAAACTAACTTTCAATGTAATGTCTCTAGCACTGCCTGAATCACAAAAATTTCAAATCCAAAATCTCTAGCACTATTTAAAGAAAAAAATAACTTCAGGTGTAATATTTATAACATTGCCTGAATCACATCAACTTTAGATGCAATGTCTCTAGCATTGTGTGAAAAAAAACAACTTCGGGTGTAATGTCTATAAAATTGCCTGAATCATATTAACCTTAGATGCAATGTCTCTAGCACTATCTAAAGTAAAACTAATAGCAAGTGTAACACCCCTTACCTATTTCTACCTAAAACAGGCAAGGTGTGCTACTTCCCGCTGAGGTTACCCATCTTTAGATTTCCCTAGGGGCCTTTCATTTAACTTTTACCCAAGTTTGACTGAATTTGACCAAATATGCCTTTATGCCATTTCTTATTAATTATCCTTTTATTACTCCCTATTTTAGTCTATTAAAACTTTTAATTAACACTATCAGATAGTCAAAAAAATTGGGTAACATAATAGCTACCCGAGTAACTAACCCCAAATAAACATGCAGAGAAAAAACACTTCTAATTTCATTTTTTTCCAATCACATCCCCTTTTTAGACCCTCTGGTCCTCCAAATCACAACAATCCTCAGCATCATACATATTTCACAAATCACAAGGTCATAGACCCACCAACACACAATCATGCATAATAGATTTATATTACTATCTAAAACTGTACATACATATCAGGTTCAGTTAACAGACACCCCATAACCCACAATATCTCTATATACATGAGTGCATTTATATAAAACTCAAAAAGAAAGACAAAAAGTACCAAAAGACTTGACAATAGCTATACTAATGATGTTTGGTGTTGACCGTCTCTTCATCGACTGCCTGCGCATCAGAACATCGACACGATGAGTATGAAACACAGTGGTCGAATAAATCAAATAAAATATGCAATCATGCATACAAGCAACATGCAACATTCAATGTACATTCATGTTCATCCTAACTCTGCTAAGTTCAATGTATTTTTAAGTTTTGTTATTTAAGTATGTTATCAGCCCGGTTCATAATTATTAAGGGCCTATGACAGATAAATAACTTTTTGAGACACTGGATAACGGGACTATCCTGTGTAGTGGCCCACTTTTAGGACTTAGGTAGTTGCACCTACCTTGCCCCGGTAGCAGGGATCAGTCTATAGGCCTCTTAATACTGGACTAGCAGATAACAGGGATCAGTCTGTGGACCTCCCAATATCAATAAATCAGATTAGCATCACCAAAGGTGGATAGTAGGGATCAGCCCCATGAGACCTCTCAATACCTATAGATAGATAAATAGGTAGCAGAGATTAGTCCAAGTGGACCTCCCATTACCTTACTATGTAGGGTTCATGTCAGAACCTCAGCGGTTACACTAGCCATAACCAACACATAGCAGTGGCCCTATTTAGCAGCTACTAACTCCCTAGTTGATCGGTCAACCCATCTAATGGGTGTCTAACTGATGGGCCAATAACTCATCTAGACTGTTAACCTTATTATTATTGATTTCCCAATCCAATTTCACCATTAGGTTACATGTTATGACAAAACACACAAAAGATGCCATAACTTTGCCATGGTCGTAAAGTTACTATTCATATGGTCAGTTTTTGCAATTGACACTATTCATTTAGTCATTTTTGCATTTTAAGCCTTTCTCATACCAACACATACCAAGTTCAATTTTCCTTATTTTCTTTACCCATTCACTTATAAACTTTAACTACATTACTAGGTACCAAGTCATGCCTTAATATACACATTTATGCCATATTACCAACCATTACACCATATCACTATAATGGTATCAAATAATCCAAATTTCACATCGAATATTTTACTATCCTCACTTGAAATGCCATAACCATTATTATACACATTATGGCCTATAAAGTACACATTTCAGCCAAACATGCATTCATACATACATAATGCATTTCCTTCCAAATGATTATGCAAGGTCCATTAATTCAATGCCATTAACTACTTTATAACATCAATTCCCTAAATTTCCATATATACACCTAAGACTTCAAAGTTCCATACAAGGTATTTACATCTAAATGAAGCATACACTTATGACATATCAAATTTAACTTATTCCACATACCTAAGGTGTGAGAACACCCTTTTCTCCACCACTTTTGTGCTTGTCTCTTTGGGTTTCCTCACTTGTATGTGCAACCTCTAAACATGCATAATTCTTGTCTTAGAGAAATTCCCAAAAATAATCTAGAGCTCTAAATGAAAATCTAAAACTATAAAAACTCTTTAAATACCCTAATCTACCTATATCAAAAATCAAAAATCAAATTAGAACACTTACACACAATTTGGTTACTATTCACCCAAGTGGTGAATCTTATAAATTGAGCACTTTTCTCAATTTTCTTGATGGAAATGATGCTGATGGAGGTTTATTTTCCTATAATATTTGCAAATTTTAGATGAGAGAGGAGAGAGAAATTGAAGAATTTTAGTGGGTTAAATATGGAGGTGGCGTCGGCTTCTCTTAGTTCTTGAGGTTGAAGATGACTTTAGCACATATGAGGAGGTTCACATGTGTAACCCCTTTATGTATGATGGGTTAATGGCATAAAATTAGGACACATGGCAATCCAATGGGTAATATTCATTTTATGTCACTTTTACCTTTAGAAATTCACAAAAAATTCTCTATGCCTCCAAAAATTCTCATTTTAGTTTTAAAAGTCCTCGATTAGTGTAACTACGGCCCACATAAAATTTCAAGTCAAAAATCAATAGTTGACTTTTTGGCAACTTTTTCCAAAACTTGGAAGTAAATCTTAGGTCTCAATCTGAGATTATAGCCATTGGCACTCCATGTAGCCTTACAATCTCATCAATATACAAGCTAGCCAACCTCTCCAAAGAATAGTCCATCCGTACAGGTATAAAGTGGGCTATTTTCATCAGACGGTCCATGATCACCCAAATAGCATCACACTTATCCCTAGTCAAGGGCAATCCCACAACAAAATCCAAAGTGATCTTATCCCATTTCCATTTTGGAATTATAATTGGATGTAGTAATCCAGAAGGAACCTAGTGTTCTACTTTTACCTACTGACATGTCAAACAACAAGCCACGTACTCAACTACCTCACATTTCATTCTTGGCCACCAATAATAAGGCTTCAACACAAGGTACATTTTTGTGCTTCCTGGGTGCATAGAGTATAGAGCCTCGTGAGCTTCCTTCAGAATTGGAAATCTTAACTCATCAATATCAGGTACACATAACCTATTCTGGTAATATAGGCTTCCATCATCACTCAACTTAAAGCCTATAGCCTTCCCCTCTTTGACTTTACCCACTATTTGCACTAAGTGAGTATCTCTTAATTGAGCCTCTTTCACTTACTACCTAAAATCAGCCTTGACTTGCAATTTGGTCAACACTGCACCTTCTAGTGTATACTCCACTTTAGCATGCATTGATCTCAATGTAGCTATCATCTTTCAGCTTAAAAGCGTCTATAGCTACATTCACCTTTCTAGAAAGGTAGTTAATCAAGCTGTCATAATCTTTAATCAACTCCATCCATCGTCGCTATCTCAAATTTAATTCCTTCTATGTAGGCAAATGCTTCAGGCTCTTATTGTCTATGTAGATGTTGCATTTCTCTCTATACAGATAATGTCTCCACACCTTCAAAGCAAAGACAATTACTTCCAATTCGAAGTCGTGTGTGGGATAATTCCTTTTGTGAGTCTTTAACTGTCTAGAGGCATAGGCAATCACTTTTCCTTCCTGTATCAACACACAACCAAGTCCATTGTGTGTAGCATCACTGTAGATTACAAACTCTTTACCCTATTCTGGTTGAGTAAGGATAGAAGCTTCTATTAGCATCTACTTCAATCTTTCAAAACTAGCCTGACACTTGTCATCCCACTTAAACTTCACATCTTTCCTAATCAATCTTGTCAGCAGAGCAGCAATCATCGAGAATCCTTTTATGAACCTCCAGTAGTAACTTGCCAGTCCTAGGAAGCTTCAGATCTCAGTCACATTCCTAAGAGGATTCCATTCTAACACTGCTTTCACCTTACTCAGGTCCACCCTGATACTTTTAGCTGAGGTAATATGACCCAAGAAGGCTACTTCTCCTAACCAAAACTTACACTTGCTCAACTTGGCATACAACTGCCTCTCTCTTAGTGTCTGCAATACAATTTGGTGGTGGTGTTCATGTTCTTCCCAAGTTTTGGAATACACTAAGATGTCATTAATGAACATAACTATGAACTGATCCAATTATAGCTTGAAGATTCTATTCATCAAGTCTATAAAGGATGCCGGGGCATTAGTGAGCCTAAATGGCATCACTAAGAACTCATAATATCTATAACGTGTCTTGAAATTAGTCTTAAGGATATCACCTTCCTTGATCCATAACTGATGGTACCCTAACCTCAGATCTATCTTAAAAAAGACACTGGCACCCTGTAACTGATCAAAAAGATCGTTGATCCTAAGCAATAGATACTTGTTTTTAACTATCACTTTGTTCAGTTGCTTATAATCGATATATAACTGGAGTGATCCATCCTTCTTCTTTACAAATAACATAAGAGCTCCCCATAGAGAGACTAGGCCTAATAAAGCCTTTATTTAATAACTCCTGTAATTGCACTTTCAATTCTTTTAGTTCTACTAGGGCCATTATATAAAGAGTAATTGATATAAGGTTCACACTAAGGTAAGTCTCAATTTCAAAATCCAACTCCCGATGTGGTGGCAATCCTAGCAACTCATCTAGAAACACGTTAAGAAAATCAGACACAATAGGTATCCAATCTAAGCTAAGGGTCTGTACACTGGTATCTATGATAAAGGCTAAGAAAGCTTCACATCCCTTTTATATGAATCTCCTGGCTGTTATAGCAAAAATCACATTATGCAAGGAGTCTCTGTTACCTACAACAATCACCTCTTACCCATATGAGGTCTGAAAACTCAACCTCTTCTTTTCACAATCTATAACTACTTGGTGCTCTGATAGCCAATCCATACCTAGTATGACATTAAACTTATAGAAGGGTAACTCTCTCAGATCTACTGGGAAGGTTTGATCATGAATCATTAGAGGATAGTGTCGATAAACAGTGCTCACTATCACACTCTGACCTATAGGGTTACTCACTTGAATATCTAAATTTATAGGTTTTGATTTAAGTCCCCTATCTCTAGCTTGTGTGGTGCACATATAGGAGTGTGTGGATCTAGGATCTAATAAAGCTAGTATAGAGGCATCAAGTAAAGAAAATGTACCAGCTATGACGTTCAGAGCCTCTGCTTCCTCTCGAGCACATATGGCATACTGTTATGCCAGAGCTTGTGCTTCAGTTTTACCCCTCTAACTAGTGGTAGCCTGCTCTTATCTCAGTGGTCTCAGAGGTCTACTAGTTGTAGCAACTAATGAGGCCTATGTCTGAACTGTCTCTGCTAGCCTCTAAGGGCATTCTCTCTCGTAGTGGTCTCAGGCTCCATAGATAAAGCAGTCACCCCTCCTATATTGCCAACATTGGCCCTAATGTTTTTTCTGGCAGCTCTCACACATCGATGGTGCACTCCTAGTAGTAGATATGGGTGTATTGGAAGCCTGCTGTGATGGAGGTGGTTGAGGTCTAGAAGGGTACCCTTAACAGTCCTTTGTGAAGGGGTCTGCCTCTATGACTGCTAGCTCTATTGCCTCTGGGACTGCTAAACCTACTGAAAGTCCCTTGGCTTCTTCATCCCACCTAAAGGTGAACTAGTCTAGCCTACTATGAAAGGCCTCTTCCTCTGAAACAATTGTCTCTTCTCTTGCAGCATTTCTTCCATATCATAGGCTATTGCAACAAACTCAGAGAAATCTCGAATCTTTGGGGTTGAGATCTGCATTTTAATCTCCACGTTGAGGCCTTTCTTGAACCTTTTGCACTTCTCTTCATCATCTAGTAAGAACTCAGCTGCATACCAGCTTAGACGGTTAAAATGCTTCTCATACTCTGAAATTGACCTCCTACCTTATTTCAAGTTGAAGAACTTTTGTCTCTTTTTATCTCTATAGGAGTCAGGGATATACCACTTCTTGAACTCCTTCAGAAAGAAGTCCCAAGTTAACTCAACAGCTATTCTTCTCTTTTTAACCCCTCTCACTAGTGGTAAGCTTCTTCTTAGAGCAGCGATGTAGCACATCTCAAGTATTCTCCCTCGAGACACTTTAGCTCTTCTAATATTCTGGTGGTCCGCTCTAGCTAATATTCTACCTTTGCCGTATCATCCTCCCTAGAAACTATGGAAATCTATAGCTCCCATCTTTCTGACCCTTTTTAAATATTTCTTTTTATGGGACTGAAGGAGCTGGTGGAAGTGGAGGAGTAATAACAACTAGGATTGGAGCTAGTGGTGGTGTTGGTGTTGCAGTATGTCTCAGCAAATCTACAATCTGCTGCAGTAATGTAGGTAAGGCTTATGCTTGAGTCTAAGGCCGAGGCTGAGGCAAAAGTAGTGGTTGGTGGGCAGCATCACTTGGCTTTGGAGTGGCTACACTCACTTTTGGTCCATGTATCATCGTCGGTGCATAACTAGCCACCTTTTCCCCTTGCTCAAGTGGGGTCTGTGCACTCATCGAGTATAACTGTACTAGAAACACTCATCAGCATCAGACAGTGTAGCTTGACTCAAAACAACACCTTAGACTCATGCACTTAAGTATAGGATGCCTAAACCTACTCTGATACCACTAAATGTAACACCCCCTACTCATTTCTACCTAAAAAAGGTAATGTGTGCTACTTTCCGCTAAAGTCACCCATTCTTGAATTTCCCTAAGGGCCTTTCGCTTAACTTTTACCCAAGTTTGACTAACTTTGACCAAACATGCCCTTATGCCATTTCTTATTAATTATCCTCTTATTACAACTTATTTAGTCTATTAAAATTCCTAATTGACACTATCAGATAGTTACAAAAAATTGGGCAACATAACAGCTACTTGGGTAACTAACCCCAAATAAACCTGCAAAGAAAAAACACTTCAAATTTCATTTTTTCCAATCACATCTCCTTTTGGACCCTCTAGTCCTCCAGATCACAACAATCCTCAGTAGTATACATATTTTACAGATCATAGGGTCATAGACCCACTAACACATAATCATGTATTATAAATCTATATTACTATCCAAAACTGTACATACATATCAGGTTCAGTTAATAGACACCCCATAACCCACAATATCTTTATATACATGAGTGCGTCTATACAAAACTCAAAAAAAAAGACAAAAAGTACCAAAAGACTCAACAACAGCTATACTAATGATGTCTAGTGATAACCGTCATTCCGTCGATTGCCTGCGCATCGGAACACCAACATGCTAAGTATGAAACTCAGTGGTGGAATAAACCAAATAAAATATGTCGATCATGCATACAAGCAACATGCAACACTCAGTGTACATTCATGTTCATCCTAACTCTGTTAAGTCTAGTGTATTTTTAAGTTCTATTATTTAAGTATGTTATCAGTCCAATTTATTATTATTAAGGGTCCATAACAGACAGACAACTCTTTAAGACACTAGATAGCCAGACTATCTTATATAGTAGCCCACTTTTAAGAACTAAGTAGATGCACCTACCTCGCTTGATGGCAGGGATCAGTTCGTAAACCTCCCAATACTAGACTAACAGATAGCAAGGATCAGTCCGTGGACCTCCTAATATGTATAAATCACATTAGCATCACCAAAGGTGGATATCAGGGATCAGCCCCATGGAACCTCCCAATATGCACAAATAGATAAACGGGTAGCAAGGATCAGCCAAGGTAGACCTCTCAATACCTTACTGTGCAAGGTTTATGTTAGAACCTTGGTGGCTACACTTGCCACAACTAACACACAGCAGTGGCCCTAGAAGGACCAAGTTGCCTAGCAGTTGCTAACTCCCTAGTTAACTGGTCAACCCATCCAGTGGATGTCTAACTGATGGGCCAATAACTCATCTAGACTGTTAACCTTATTATTATTAATTTTCCAGTCCAATTTCACCATTAGGTTACATTTTATGATAAAATGCACACAAAATGCCATAACTTTGCCACGGTCGCAAAGTTACTATTCATATGGTCAGTTTCTGCAACTGATATTATTCATTTTGTCAATTTTGCATTTTAAGCCTTTCTCATACCAACACATACCAAGTTCAATTTTCCTTATTTTCTTTACCCATTCACTTATAAACTTTAGCTACACCATGAGGTACCAAGTCATGCCTTAATATACACATTTATGCCATATTACCAACCATTACACCATATCACCAGAATGGTATCAACTCATCCAAATTTCACATCGAATATTTTACTATCCTCACTTGAAATGCCATAACCATTATTATACACATTATGGCCTATAAAGCACACATTTTAGCTAAACATGCATTCACACATACATAATGCATTTCCTTCTAAATGATCATGCAAGGTCCATTAATTTAATGCTATTAACTATTTTATAACATCAATTCCCTAAATTGCCATGCATACACCTAAGACTTCAAAGTTCCATACAAGGTATTTACATCTAAATGAGGCATACACTTATGACATATCAAATTTAACTTATTCCACATACCTTGGGCGTAAGAACACCCTTTTCTCTATCACTTTTGTGCTTGTCTCTTTGGGTTTCTTCACTTGTATGTGCAACCCCTAAACATACACAATTCTTGTCTTAGAAAAATTCCCAAAAATAATCTAAAGCTCTAAATGAAAATCTAAAACTATAGGAACTCTTAAAATACCCTAATCTACCTATATCAAAAATAAAAAATGGAATTAGAACAGTTACACACAATTTGGTTACTATTTACCCAAGTGGTGAATCTTCTAAATTGAGCTCTTTTCCTCAATTTTCTTGATGGAAATGATGCCTATGGATGATGGAGGTTTATTTTCTTACAATATTTATGAAGTTTGGAGGAGAGAGGAAAGAGAAATTAATGAATTTTAGTAGGGCAAATATGGAGGTGGCGTCAGCTTCTTTTAGTTCTTGATATTGAAGATGACTTTGGCACATGTGAGGAGGTTCACATGTTTAACCCCTTTAAGTATGATGGGTTGGTGGCATAAAATTAGGACATATGGCAATCCAATGGCTAAAATTCATTTTATGTCACTTTTAGCTTCAGAAAGTCACAAAAAATTCTTTGGGCCTCCAAAAATTCTCATTTTAGTTTTAAATGTCCTTAATTAGTGTAACTATGGCCCACATAAAATTTCAAGTCAAAATTCAATAGTTGACTTTTTTTGGCACTATCACTTACTAGAATAAAAATATTCAAAAAAATATCTATTGACCTTAGAAAATTATAATTCCTCCTCCATAATACTCAATGGAATTTTAGAGGTTTAGGGTATGGTATTTTCGGTTTAGTCCGAGCATATCCTAGGGTTGTCCCCGCCTGACCTTATTTTATCTCCTCATCCACTAGTTCTTGACCTGAAATGATTTATTAGTTCTGCTAAATTTTTTTAATTCATTCATTTTTCTTATTTTCAGGCTCGTCAAAGTTTTATGGCTAATATGCTAGTCATTAACTCATAATGATGACCCGCACCATGGGGAACATCATTCGGGCCTAGAAGGTACTGTTCATAAGACCTTGACTGTCGAGCATTACAATTCTTCCCCTCTTAAGAAATTTCATCCTCAAAATTACCTATGATAAAAAGGTAAGGATACTGCATTCGCATCTGCTCCTCACTTTCCCACGCCGCCTCGGTCGTGTTGTGGTGTGTTTATAATACTTTTCATAAGTAGAATCGCCTTATCCCTCAACTGCTTCACTTCCTTTGCTAGGATCTATACTGGTTCTTCCTCGTACGTCAAGTCCAGCTGTACTTGAATCTCTTCTAGAGTAATTACATGCAACGGATCTGATCTATATCGCATTAACATGGATACATGAAAGACGTCATGTATCTGCTATAATTCAGATGGCAAGACAAGTCGATAAGTCAAAGGACCCACTCTTTTTGTGATCTCATAGGGTTCGATGAATCTTGGACTAAGCTTGCCCTTCTTGCCAAATTGAAGTATCTTTTTCCATGACAATACTTTCAAGAACACCCGTTCACCAACTTCATATTCATTATCCCTTCTCTTCAAGTCTGTATAAGACTTTTGCCTATTTGAGGCTGCTTTCAATCTTTCTCTGATAACCTTAACTTTCTCTTCCGTATCCTGAATCAAATCAGATCTAATAATTCTACCTTCTCTCACTTAACTCCAATAGAGAAGAGTTTTGCATCGGCGACCATACAAGGCTTTATATAGTGCCATGCCCAAGCTAGCCTGGTAGCTATTGTTGTATGCAAATTTAGCCACTGCCAGATGCTGGTCCCAATTACCTTTAAATTATATGGCATAACTATGTAGCATATCTTCTAGCACTTGTATCACTCTCTCAGATGGACCATCTATCTGAGGATGGAATGCAGTACTATAAGTCAATCGAGTACCTAAGGCTTCTTGTAACTTTTTCCAAAACCTGAAAGTAAATCTCCGGTTCTAATCTAAGATTATAGTCATTGGCACTCTATGTAGCCTCACAATCTCATCAATATACAAGCTAGCTAACCTCTTTAAAGAATAGTCCATCCATATAGGTATAAAGTGGGCTATTTTCGTCAGTCAGTCCATGATCACCCAAATAGCATCACACTTATTCTTAGTCAAAAGCAATCCCATAAC
>CANXYI010689272.1:0-12532 GCA_948208565.1 Hura crepitans
AAACCTATTAAAACACTTATATATTCATTCTCAACATTTCCACCCACTCCTAGACCCATCTAGTCCTCTAATTAACCAGTCAGTCTCACAATCAAGTACACACAAGGCCTCAGACCCATATCATATGGACATACAAACATATGTGTGTGTGTGTGTGTGTGTGTGGCAATACATAACATAAGTACCTCTATTTATTAAATAGTGGTAGTTTATCGGCTACAAGTTACCATATTCTAAGATATAAAACTAACTATATTTACATCAAGGACCTAACCCTTACTATATATAAGTGCCTTCACTACTATGTATACAAAAAAGAGATAGAAAATACACCCCAAAGAGGTTGATTTGCTACATTGTGAACTCTAAGGCTAGATCATGCTACTATCTACAACTTATGCATTAGAATAACAACATGCTAAGTATAAACTCAGTGGTGAAATTGATGTAATATATGTATATTAACACAACATTATGCAAAGGCCTACTTCATGCAGTGAGTGTAACTAAAAAGTACACGAAATTATGATCATGCCCTTTTATCAATTTGTTTCACTAGTTACATTTTATGTGTTATAGCCTGCCTAATTTCTTTCATCACCTAGTTTATAAATTTAATTATGTTTGTCAAGTTTTGTAGATTTATTTGCATAATATTAAGAGTATAATTCTTTTAACTTATTGAGGCCCATACTGGAAAGACAATGCTTATAGACATTGGATAGCGGGATCCAGACTGTGTAGTGGCCTACATTTTAGACCTCGATAGCTGTACTTACCCTAATCCATCCTATAGTAAGGATCAGTTTATGAGAACCTCCCAAATTAGATTGGTAGGGATTAATCTTGGTGGACCTCCCAATAACAATAGGGATAGCAAGGATCAGTCTCATGGGACCTCCTAAATCCTAGTATCAAATCAGGAAGATAGTAGGGATCAGCTCCATGGGACCTCTTAAATCCACAAATAGAATGAGTAAGTAGGGATCAAGCCATATGAACCTTCCAACACTCAGCTGTGCAGGGTTCACTAATAAAGCCTCAGCCCCTACACCCACTATCTCAATCATACAAGCAATGGCCTAGGAGGACCAAAAACCCTAGCAGCTACTAATTCCCTAGTTGACTAGTCAACCTATCCAGTAGGTGTCTAACTGATATGGGTTAAATTTCTCTTATTAATTTATTAACACAGTTATAAGCCATTTATCAATACTTATAATATCATAATAATTCCCATAATTATATGCACACTTTCACTTAAACACATTCCCTAGTTACTAATCACTTTATGAGCACATTATTATTCATTTGTACCTTTTACTCTTAAATTATCATTTCCATGCCATTTATCACAATTGCATCCCTAATGCTTACCACTTTCATCGTCATTTCATACATCATAATAAAAGTATCATTAACATAATCAATGATACACATACTTATATTGTTTCATACATTTCATTTCCATACATATACTAATACCAACCACACCATAAATGGTCACTTCTATGCATATATTTGCTTATCATACTAAGTCACATTTTAGGTCACCATATGCATATTTGACATTCATTATTTTATTCACCAATATCATATTACAACCATATTTTACATATACTTTTTAGCCCATTTTCACTACCATCATTTATCCCTCATAAACATACCTCTTATTAACATTATGTATGCCATTCGGCCATCCTTTACACACACACATACACACGCTCCTCTTCCATGCAAAACATACACATAAGCTTCACATTATGATGTTATGATAATGACATAACCATTTCACATAAATGTGCACACAAATATGGACACTCACACTTCCATACATATGTATACATACATGTTCATGCACATATATAAATTACATTAATTTCACATACCTAGGGTGTGAAAACACCATTTTCCACCACTTTAACCCTTTGGTTGCCTTTATTCCCTAAATTCTCCTTCTTTTCCTATAACATACACAATTTAGGGTATAGAAAATTCTTTAAAATGCTACACAACTCTAAATTGAAATCTAGTTATATGTTTGTTCTTAGAACACTTAAAGCTACCTAAAACAAAAATAAAAAAAAATAATGGGATTAAAAGCCTTACATTAAAAAAGGCACAATTAACCCCTCACTTATATCTCTCTTTTTAGCCACTATTTCCCCTTTCTAGCACTTAGAGAGGTTTCTTGAGACTGTGGATGCAAAAAACCACATATATTTTATGGGGTTTAGGTGTGTAAGGAGAGAGAAATGAAGAAAAAATGGAAGAGGACGTGTATGGTTGTAGCATTAGCCAAAGGGATAGGGAGGAGGAAGATGACCTTTCTTGGCACATGTGGCACCCCCACATATGCTAACCTTTTATATTAAATAGGTGGATGGCCCAAATCACACCACGTGGTGATCTAATGACCCATTTTAACTCGATTTTCTTTTAAACTTTAGAAATTTAAAATAATTTCTTAGGGCCTCCAAAAATCATGATTCTAGTGCTAAAAATTCTCAATAATGCCCATTAAGAGTCCTATAAAATCTCAGGTTAAAACTCCCTTACGAGCTAGGGTTACAATTCCCTTGCGTAATTAAGAAATTTTGAATAAATACCAAACAACCTTAGAAAATTAAAATTCCTTCTCTAATAGACTCATTGGAATTTTTGAGCTTTAAGGTATGGTACTTTTAGGTCATCCGAGCACATTCTAGAGCTATCTTGGCTCAAGCTTAACTAAGGTCACTATTCATTAGTTTTTAGCCTGAAATGATTTATTAGTTCTGCTAAAGGTTTTAATTATTTCATTTTTATCATTTTTTGGTCCATCAAAGTTTTATGACTAGTACTTCCACTTCTAGCCATCATATGATGCCCTTGACTTTATGGGAACACACTATTCATGCCTTAAAGGTACTATTAATGAAACTGAGATTTATGAGCATTTTAAAAGGTGGTTATTTGCATTTCTCATTCTTTTTATTATCCCTTTTACTTTCAATTAGGTTGTATTATAGGCAATTTCCATGTAATTTCTATTTCCTTGATTAGAATATATTTTAGGTAATTTCATTTTTTTTTTGTTATAATGTAATTTAGGCTATTGCGTTGTATTTTTATTATTTTTCTCTTTCCATGTAATTTTTTGTAAATGCTATAATAGATAAAAAAAATTGTTTTCTCCCTCAAAGGAAAATGACCAAATTGATTTCTACTTAATTATATTAGTGTTTTGTTAAAAATGGTTTTAATTTTCTTAAACAAATGTCATACAAATGTAAAAAATGTATTTTCTAAAAATAACATATGGGAATCAAAGTTTCCAAATTAAATAGTAACTTAATTTAATTTGTGTATATATTTAATTTGCTTTCTTGTAATTTCTTTTAATTTTGTAATCTTTCATGTCACTATATGTTCAAATGTGTTTCTTTAACTTAAAATCATGTATGAGAAGAAGGATAAAATTATCAATTTAATCTTAATTCTATATTAACTTAGGGTATAAATAAGTGTAAGGTTCTAAACCATTCTTTGGTATAACCCTACAAAGTATATCCCAACCATTGTTTGCTAGTGACTCTACCTATCTTACAGTGCCCAACTCATATTTTCCAATCAATCATTAGAAATAGTTTTAAGATTCCTTAGAACATCTTTTTATCTTTTGTGATTTAAGGAGTGTGAACTATATTTATAAGAATCCACAACACATGATTTAACTTAAAGTTAATAATGTAAATTCACTCCCATTAAATCTACATAATAATTCAGCTTCAAAAGGCAATTATGTTAAGGATATGAAACACTTGATTTAGTTTAGCTAGGGTTAATCAAGGTTTTTGGGTTTATTTTTCTTTTACCATCAAGATTAATGCAAAACTTGGAGGTAGAAATATGGAGCTAGCTATCAAATCAACACAATGATTTAGTCAGAGAAGCCAATTGTGGTGAAGGATATTAAACATTTGATTTAGCTTAGCTATGGTCAACTGAAGAAAAGAAAAGCTTGCCAATCATGTTGAGCCTATGATTTAGCTTTGTTTACCAGTCAAAAGCTTGTATCTTCTTATCACTTTTCGTTTGATTATATTTTTACATTATAATTCAGCACCAAAAGCAAATCAGATAGCAAAATCTTATATTACAAGCACAATTTAGCTACAGCTAATTATGATGTACACAAATCAAGTCTTGATTCAGCTATTAACCAAACAAAGCATAGTTTAAAGGTAAGTGTTTACTAAACTAAATTTGTTACTTTGATGTGTACTATTTTATTTGTATTTCATAGCATACACTAAAGTGAGGCAACTATAAGTACCCTAGTTTTAGGCATATGATAATTGCCACGGACAAGCCCAAGTAATAAAATGAAGGATCCAGATCCCTAGTTAATTGAGACTATCAAGGTGGTTGGTCCACAAGGACTTCTAAACAACAAACCTAGAGGAACCAATCCTATAACCAAAGGTTTACCTTAACCACTAAGCCTATGGTTCCCAAGGACCTTAGTCCCTAAACAAAGGTCTTTATAGACCTCACTCTGAAAAAGTAATGCCTAAAAACCTTGATTTTATGAATAGTACTTCCTAAGGGATGAATACTATTTTTTATGTAGTCGGGGTTACACTAATAGAATTGTTATGTGCAAAATAATGATAGAAATGAAGTTATTTACACTAACCATTAAACCAATAAAAATTTTCACACCGATATATAGTGAATAGTGACCTAAGTTTACATTGAGCTATAAAATGGTTGGGATATGCTCGAACTGACATGAAAATAGCATGACATGAAGGTAAAAAATTCCAAATAGTTTAATGGTGGTAGAATTGGAATTTTCTGACGTTAATCATAATTTAATTGAAATTTCTTGAAAATGCAATTGAATAGTTAACTTAGTTCCCATTGAAATTTGGGCTTGAGGTTTTAAAGGTCCCTTAGTTGAGAATTTCTATAATTTTTTGGCATTAAAAGAAATAATTTTGGAAGCCTCTAACAGTAAATTCACAATTAAAGCTTAAAACATAAATAGGATTAACACAAATCATTATATCACCATGTGGCTAAATTGTGGCTATCTGTGCTCTTACTATAAATAGTGGGAGTGTGTGTGTGCTCATGTGATCAAAACACTCCTCCTCCTCTTCCTCCCCTAAACCCCAAAGCCTATGCCATTCCCTATTTCTCTCTTCTTCCTTTATTTTCTTTCATTTCTCTCTCATCCCTCCACCAAATCTCACAATTTTTACACATAAATTAAACTACATAGTCCCTAGAAGCTAAATGTGAGGTCAATTATGCATAAAAAGGGTGTTTATAGGCAAAAAGAGAAGATTGAAGTTTTAGGGTTTTATAACCCCTAAACTTGGGTAAGCCACATTTTGAGGTTTTAACATTTTTCTAGGTAACTAGAGGTGCCCTAAAGCAGGATTTTAGTTTTTTTTTTTAAATTTAGAGATGTATAAATTTTTCTAAGAATTTTTTCTAATTAATTGTCTATTATGGAATTTAGAGAACTTAGACGGTAGTAAAAACAAAAGCAAAGACAGGCTGTAGAATTGTATTCAAGACATCAAATAATATCTTTATAAGTGTCTTCTTTAAATTATATGCTTTGATGTGTGATTTGCATGAATTCCATACTAGGGGGCCATATGAGGTTTAATTGATATTAGGGGTTAGAATAACCTTAAATTGACTTTAGGGGTATATTAGGGTTTAATGTGTGGCAATTGACTAATATGAATGAAAAATGGAGTGAAAATAGGCTAAATTTGGAAGATGGAAAATGTACATGTATGGAAATTTAGGGACATAGTGGGAATTTATGGATTTATTATGTAATTGATATAATTAAGGTATTTTATGAGCTTAAATGCATTGATATATGGTGCATGAGACATATGCAGTGATGTATGTGTACACTATTAAGAATGTGGCATGAAATATATGAATGTTGCGTAGTGAATGAATACGTAATCCAAAATGTACATTGGTGTAATGTGTGTAGTCATATATATCCCAATGTAATGCAAAAGGTGTACATTGATTTTGTTGATAACATGTTGATGGAAAAAATGGCATAACAAATGGTAATGCGATATGGAAGAGAATTTATGATGAGAAATTAAGAATGGTTTGATGAATGAATGGTGTAAATTGACTAATTGATGTGATAAAGTACTATGATGAATAACAAATGTGCATATGAAAATGGACTTTAAAATTGGGATTGGAAATGATATGAGGAAAATATACATTAGACACATAAATCATATGTGACTAGAATGAAAATGTGAATAACCCATATTTATTAGATAACCTATTGGATAGGTTGACAGTTAACTAGAGGACATAACAGCTACTAGGACACTTTGGTGTCATTTATAAGATGATGTTGATGTTTAATTATATTTGATTATAATACAGATGAAATTGTCATGAGATCCAATAGAACCATTACACTTATTCTAAAGTAGGTGTAGCTCCTAGAAGGTTTAACAGGACCATTACACACATATGTATTTATTATATTGATGATATATGATCATAATATGGGTGCAACCACTATGAAGTCTAATAGAACTAGCACACAAAATCTAAAGCGAGTGCAGCTACAGGGATGTTCAATAAGACCACTGCATACTATAGTGATGTGACATGTTGGTGCAATAACTGTAAGGTCCAAAACATGGAACATTGCACATCATGATCCCAATATCAAGTACTTGGATGTGTGTCTATCAGATATGGGCTTATGACATGGGAAAAAAAAAGGCAATAAGGGAATAATGAGTGATTACATGATTAATTTATCCTACGAGCATAAATGTACACATGAAAAAATAAATTGGCTAAAGACTATAATTAAATAGGCTAAACAAATCAATTGATGCCTTTAACATTAATAAGTTAAATGATTTAGACAATATATACGAAACATGTGACACCTTTACCCGGTTTAGTCGTTGAGCCTGACTAAAGAGTGCACACACAAATGATTATTCGAACTCAATAATCTATTATACATTAACCATGTGTTTAAAACATCTTTTTATAAATAATTATTTTATGAACATATGGATTATCAAAAACTTTACAAAAATATGATCAAAATTCACTTTTGAGAATCCTCATGTCAAAAATTCAGCAACATAACAGTTGCATTAGGAAATTATCCCAAAAATGAATAGTAACCTGCATATAAAAAACACATTCTATAATCATTTTTAATCATTCCCCAACTTCTGCGATCCTCTGATCACACAACAACACAAGCATATCAATCTCAACCTCAAGAAGAGATATCATAAATTATAAACAACTTAAATAAACTTTAAAACGGATTACTAACCATAGAATCCAAAAAGATTACATTATATATAGTTTAGACCCATTTTCCCCTTAATACATCATATGAATGCTTAACCCTTACATCACATAATTCTAGATACAAAAGCCAAAATTATACCAAAAGAAGTAGCTTTCTCTCAATAATCTTGAAGTCCTGAGGCATGTGCTCAAATTGTCTCTTTACCTACGCATTGCAAAACAAATGATGCTCTAAGTAATAACTTAGTGGTGTAATTGAATCAACTTGTGCATTTATGCCATTATATTGATATATGAAATGTAAAAGAACACAAGTATTCATAATCTCACATTTTATACCACATTAGCCATAGCATGTATTATTACACTTATGTGACATCAATCATGCTTATGATTCATCTCAAGTCATGTATTATATGTAAAATCATACCACATTCATACAACATATATTAAGTGATTAAGTTCCATTAAACCTATTTTTATTATGCCTATTTTAGAGTAAAATGAAAATCCTATGGATAATGAGATCACAATGTATAATGGACCTCATTATGGACCTTATGGCTATTGCACTAGTATAGGTGTGGAGTGGCCTTTTGGGACATTATCGACTATTGCACTAGCATGAGGTATGTGTAGTGGCCTTAATAGACCTTAGTGGTAGCTGCACCTATATAGATCCAAATATCAAAAGTATGAGCCCATGGGTCAAATATTTAGTGGACCAATAGACAAAATGCATCAAGGCATGAAGGTACCTTAGCAGTTACTATAAAACTTCCTAGTTGACTAGTCAACCTATCTATGCTATGTTATTTCTCATATGGGCTAGTAATAGTTTATTTTTAGTTGCACCATCTTATTTAAGCTTATTATAGCTTTTAACTACTTTAGTTTAGCTAAAAAATGACTAAATTGGGAAATTACATCAAAAGTCTAGTTTTAGCTATCAAGCATATTATATCATGCAATTAACAACATTTTGAGGCCATAAATCCACATACATACATCACATATGAATAACATTTCATTTCCTTTTATAAGTGTCATTTATTCCCTTTTGTCTTAGAATTGCCATATGTATCCATATAATTACATAAGCTCAACCAAGATGTATTATGCTTAATTCTCTTTATAAAACACATCATGGTATTACATGATAGTGTAAAACCTCATATAGGCAAATAATATGTCTTAAACATATTATTGCCACATATATAACCATTCAACCATGACACCTTGCATAATCTCCATATCCATCATGATCACATTGCATTATGCCTCATTTTTCAACATGAATGCTTTTAAGTTATATGACATTCATCATTCAATCCATGCCTCATAAGTATTACACGCACTTACATGTATGCTAATATTTAACTACTTAACATACATACATTACTCATGTATTGTCTTAACTTAGGCACCATTTTTATAATGTTCATACACATTATCATTTTATTCTCATATGTTCCCTTGTTAAAAACAAATTCAAGGTTACATATCCATTTGCATGTCATTAGGCCATTCGGCTAAGGCATTATAAATGCATGATACTTATATTCAACCACTATTCTTATCTCATATACTTAAACACAATTGTCACCATTTGTTTCTTTATTGTCATAATGCCTCAAATAGTCAAACATACACAACCAAGTATGTATCAAGGGTTATTTGGCCACCAAGCCTCATGCCCTATCCTCTATCATACATTTATCATACATAACTCAATTTATGCCCATTCATGTATACGGACCCATACATGAGCATACATCCTTTCTAACATGCATTATCAAGTCACACATACACATACATACCTTTCTGTTAATTCGGCCATACATCAATCCACATCTATTCAATGCATTTTCAACATATCATATGGCACGTATTCAAGTCATATACAAGCAATATACCCCATATCAGCATAAGCACTTATCATTTACATAACACACATCTAATATGGACATAATGTCCTCACACACATTCTAAAGTATTCCCACCATTTAACATGCTCCATTATACATCTAACATGTATGTAAACTTGTTCTAATCCATATACATACATAATTAGTCATATACACATACTTACACACTATTTACAACATAATGCATATATTTGCATTATCACATTAATATGGCTTGTACATCATTTCCATTCATTCAAATAATTTCAATTGTATCATCATAGATCTTATTCCCATTTAAGATAATCAAATCCATTAATACACATAACTGAGCCTTTCACACTCAATTTAATCAAATTTACATATTATGTAAATTAAGGCAATATATCATCTAAGCATAATTTAACTCAATTACACATATTGAGAGGGTTACAATACATTTTTAAGAACTGCATATGCCCTAGCTTTCCCTTTATCTCATGATTTTTCAATTTTCTCAATTACAGGTTACAAATTCATTTGGTTAAAATTCATAATAAATCACATAGACATCAAAATTGAAAACTAACCACATATAGCCATTTTTTGGCACCCGAGGAACATAGGAAAAATATCAAGATTAAAAAATTCTTACCTAAATCAAAGTTGGTCACTATTCATCGAGCCTAAAAATCGAGCAATTCCTCTAATTTTTCTCAAAATTTCCACTTGAATTGACATCTAGAGGTCATGAGGATATTTATCTTTTAGTTAATGGAAGAATTTAAGGCTAAATAAAGGATTAAAAATAAAAAATGGAAGAGAAACCCCTATGGGAACTATCGGCTAAAAAAGAAAGGGAGAGGGGAGAAATTTTGTGATGTTTTATAAAAATAAATAATAGTTTAACCTATTTATACTTTTTGAAAACAAATCATTTTATTTCCATTTTTCTCCTCTCTTTTTCCTCTTATTCCCCTTTTCTTTAATCTCATTTTAATCTCAATTAACATTCCAAAATTCAATTAATTTAGGCCTCATAGACCTCTAAAAATTAAAGCTCAAGAAATAAGAAAAGCAAAATTAAATCACTACTTTTTATATTACCTGATTTTAGTAAAAATACTTTTTGATCTCCAAAAATTCTAATTCTAGTGCCAATAAGCTAATTAGAACTTTTAAGTACTAGGTTGTTTTAATCCTAAAATTTTTTAGCAACTTTTTAGTTATATTACAGTTCAACTAAAACTAGTTCACTATTCATGTGACATTGCCGTAAAATTTAACTGTCATTTTAAACCACCTAAACTACTTCATTTTAACTTAAAATTTCACCCATAATTATGTTATAATCAATACTTCCATTCAATAGAATTAGTGCCCCAAGTCTTGAGAAAACACTATTCATATCTCGAAAAGTACTATTTATAACATCGAGATTTTCGGGCATTACATTAATTCCCCTTTTAAAAGAAATGTCATTCTTGACATTACCTAGCTCAAACAACTATAGATATTGCTCTCTTTTCTAAGCTTCCATTTCCAATGTAGCTTTTTCCTTTCCATAGTGCTTTTAGAGAGCTCTTACCAAGTGTACTGCTTTGTTCCAAAGCTTTTTCACCTCTTTATCCAAAATCCTTATAGATTCTTCTTCATAAGATAGGTCTAGATCAACCTTAACCTCTTCCATTGACAACACATGTGTATAATCTGATTTATATCTTTTGAGCATGGTTACATGGAAAACATCATGGAACTACTAAAGTTTAGGAGGCAAAGTTAGTTTGTAGGCTACTGGTCCCACACGCTCTATTATTTTGTATGGCCTAATAAACTTAGAACTTAACTTTCTTTTCTTTCCAAGTCATAAAACCTTTTTCCAAGGTGAAACCTTAAGAAATACTTTATCTCTCACCTCATATTCCACATATTTTCTCTTTAGATTAACATATGACTTTTGTCTATCAAAATCTACTTTCAATCTCTCTCTGATGATCTTCACCTTTTCCTCTACATCTTTAATCAAATCTAGACCCATAAGCTTAGTCTCACTAAGCTCATTCAAATATAAGAGAGTTCTACACTTCATTCCATACAACACCTTATAAGGAGCCATATCCAAGCTTGCTTGATAACTATTATTGTAGGAAAACCTAGCTAATGACAAATAATAATCCTAGCTTCCCTTGAACTCTAAGATGTAACTCCTTATCATATGCTCAAGGACCTAAATAACTTTCTTTGACTGTCTATTAGTTTGTGGATGAAATGCCATGCTAAAACTCAATCGAGTACCTAAGGCATTGTGAAGTTCCTTCCAAAACCTCGATGTGAACCTTAGATCTCAATCCGATATAATGGAAGATGGCACTCTATACAACTTGATGATCTTATCAATATATAGCTCTACTAGCTTTTCTAAGGAGTAGTACATTCTCACTTGTATGAAATGAGTAGTCTTGGTTAAATTGTTTACCACAATATATACTGAATCACATCGGCTCCTTGTTTTAGGCAACCTAGCAACAAAATCCATAGTGGCTTTATCCTATTTCCATTATAGAATTGCTATAAAATGAAGCTACATAGATGGAACCTAATGTTCTACCTTCACCTATTGACAAGTAAGGAACTTGGTCATGTACTCTGATATATCCCTTTTCATACCAAGCCACCAATATGACAACTTTAAGTCCTGATCATCTTTGTGCTACTAGGATACATATTATAAAGAGCTTTATGAGCTTCTTGCAAAATCTGCTTTTCTAGCTCTTCCATGTCTAGTATACATATTCTGTCATGGTAGTATAAACAACCATCACCCATGATCTCATACTTAGTAGGCTTCCCCTCTTAGATAGCACTTATCAAACTCATTAGCCTGAGATAATCTCTTTCACAATCCTTAACTTACTACAACAAACTAGGCTTGACTTACATCTTTGCTAACAAGGCATGTGACACCCCCTACCCGTTCTACCTGAACTGATAAGGTGTGTCACTTCCCGCTGAGGTCACCCATCCTAGGATTTCCCTAGGGGCCTTTCATTTAACTTCTATACCTATTATGCCATTTAAGTCATATCTTGTCATTTATCACATTTTGAACTTTTCTGCATATTCTCCTGTGTGTCTGTAATTTCGAAGTATCGCCGTCAGGCATTACCAGACAATTTAAGATATTTGGGCAGCATAATGGCTACCCTGTTACCTAGCCCAAATTTAAACCTGCAAGGAAACACTTCTAAATAAAACACCAACCACATACTCCATTGGACCCTCTGGTCCTCCAATTCACAGTCATCATTCAG
>CANXYI010689367.1:0-20119 GCA_948208565.1 Hura crepitans
AAAAATTATCTCGTCAATTTTAAAAATCCTCAATTAAGCCTATTTTGGGGTTCGTAAAATATTTGGTCAAAATTCCTTAGGTAAGATAGTTAACTAATTCCTCGATTTACTTAAAAATCTCAAAATTAAGGAAAAATAACAAATGACCTCAAAAAATTAAAATTCTTTCACCAATGGTCTTAGAGGAATTTTTAACCTTCAATTTATGACATTTTTAGGTTCGTCTAGGCATGTCCCAGGTCATTCCCAGCCCAAGCCCATCTAAGCCTATAGTCTACTAGATTTTGGCCAAAAATAATTTATTGGTTCTACTAAAATTTTAAATTAAGTCATTTTTATCATTTTATAGCCCCTTAAAGTTTCCTAACTAGTACGCCCTACCTCTAGCCTCGTGAAGGTGATCTGGCACTCCGAGAACCCTATTCGAGCCTCAAAAGTACTGTTTATAGAGCCTCAACTTATGGGCATCATAATTCTTCCCCTCTTAAGAAATTTCATCTTCAAAATTATCTAGTGTGAATAAGTGTGGATATTGAACCTTCATCTACTCCTCAGGTTCCTACATAGCTTTTTCTATATTATGGTACCTCTAGAGCACTTTCACTAATAGGATGGCTTTACTTCTTAGCTACTTTACCTCTCGAGCTAGAATCTACAATGGTTCTTCTTTGTAGCTCAAATTTGGCTATACTTCAATGTCTATTATTGGAACCACATGTGAGGGGTTTGACTTATACCGCCTGAGCATTAAAACATGGAACACATCATAGACCTATTGCAGCTCAGGTGGCAAGGCTAGTCTATATGCTAGAGGTCCTATTATTTTTATGATTCATATGGCCTAATGAACCTGAGGCTAAGCTTTCCTTTTTTACCAAATCAAAGTAGTTTTTTCAATGCTAATACTTTTAGAAACACCTTTTCGCCCTCTTCATACTCAATATCTCTCCTTTTTAGGTCATTATAGGATTTTTGTCTATCAGTTGTAACTTTTAGCCTTTCTTTGATAACCTTAGCTTTATCCTCTATATCTCTGACTAAGTCAATACCTAAAATCTTGCTTTCCCTAACTTCACTCTAACACGAAAGAGTCCTACACCTTCTACCATATAGTGTTTCATAAGGTGCCAGGACTAAACTATCTTGATAACTATTGTTGTATGCAAACTTAGCTAAGGATAGGTATTGGTCCCAACTGCCTTTGAATTCAATAGCACAGTCACATAGCATATCTTCTAACACTTGTATTACCCTCTCTGACTGTCCATCTGTCTGAGGGTGAAAGGCTATATTGTAGGTCAACCTGGTCTATAGTGCTTCATATTGTTTCTTCCAAAACCTAGAAGTGAACCTGGGGTGGTCTCTATCAAAAAAAGATAGCCACTGGCACTCTATGCAGTCTCACAATTTCATTAATGTATAGCCTAGCCAATTTCTTTAGAGAACAATCCATTCTGATAAGGATAAAGTGTGCTATCTTAGTCAGTCTATCTATAACCACCCATATAGCATCACATTTATTTTTGGTCATAGGCAATCCCATTACAAAGTCCATTGTAACCTTTTCCCACTTTCACTCTATATTGCTATTAGGTGTAGCAAATCAGAAAGAACCTTATGCTCAGCTTTTACCTGCTAGCATGTCAGACATCTGGCCACATATTCTATTATATCTCTCTTCATCCCTGACCACCAATAGTAAGGTTTTAAGTCTAAATACATCTTCGTACTACTAGGGTGCATAGAATAAGTAGCCTTATGTGCTTCTTTCAATAACTATAACCACAGGTCATCGATACTAGGTATATATAACCTGCCATGGTAATACATATATTTATCTTCACTCAATTCAAACCCTATGGCCTTCCCCTTTTTGACTTTGCTTATAATCTACACCAATTGTCCATCCTTACCTTTTTTATTTACTATTTAAAGTCTGGTTTAATTTGTAACTCTACTAAAATAGCATATTCCTTTATGTACCTTAGTTTGGCATTCATGGATTTTTGTGTTACCATGAACTTCTACTCAGCGCATATATAACATCATTGGCTTTCCCTAGGTGATAGTCTATTAGGCAATCATAATCTTTTATTAGTTCCAGCCATCTTCTTTACCTTAGTTTCAACTTCTTCTGGGTAAGCAGATATTTCAAACCCTTATAGTCTGTATAAATATAACATTTTTCACCATATAGGTAATGTCTCTAAATTTTCAAGGCAAGAATAATACAGGTAATTCCAAATCATAGGTAAGATAGTTTCTCTTATGTGGTTGCAATTGTCTCAAAGCATATGCTACCACTTTTCCTTCTTGCATCAGCACACAACCTAATCCATTAAGTGAGGCATTATTATATATAACAAAATCCTTACCTAGTTCAAGCTGAATCAGGAAAGAGCTTCTGTTAGTATCTTTTTCAGCTTATCAAAACTTTCTTAGCATTTATCATCGTACTCAAATTTCACATTCTTTCTCATCAATCTTGTCATAGGTGCTACAATTATTAAGAAACCTTTCACAAGCCTTCTATTATACCTAACTAATCCTAAAAAACTCTATACTTCTATCACATTTCTCAGAGGTTCCCATTTTAACATTGCTTTAACCATGCTGGGATTAACTTTGATACCTTCTACTGACACTATATGGCCTAGGAAAGCCACTTTATTTAGCCAAAATTCACACTTACTTAACTTGGCATATAACTATTTCTCTCTCAAAGTCTGTAACATAACTCTAAAGTGTTGTTTATATTCTTCTATGGTCTTGGAGTATACCAAAATATCATCAAGGAACACTACCATAAATTGATCTAGGTATAGTTGAAATACCTTATTCATTCGGTCCATAAAAGCTACTAAAGCATTAGTGAGTCCAAATGGCATTACTAAGAACTCATAATTCTCGTATCTAGTCCTAAAAGTAGTTTTAGGGATATCAACCTCTTTAATTCTTAGCTGATGGTACCCTGATCTCAAATCAATCTTGGAAAAGACCTCGACACCTCAAAGATGATAAAAAAGGTCATCTATTCTAGGCAGTGGGTATTTATATTTCACAGTCACTTTGTTTAGCTATCTATAATTAATACAGAGTTGGAGTGACCCGCCTTTCTTCTTTACAAATAACATAAGTGCTCTCTAAAGAGAAGTATTAGGTCAGATGAAACCCTTATCTAACAAGTCTTACAACTATACCTTTAGTTCCTTTAACTCAGCATATGCCATTTTATAAGGAGTGATGGATATAGGAGTTGTACTAAGATACACCTCAATTTCAAAGTCAAGTTCCCTCTATAGAGGTAATCTTGGTAGCTTATCAGGAAAAACATCAGGAAATTCAAAAACTATGATGATCTATTCAAGGCTTAAAATAAAAGTATTAGTGTCAATGACATGGGCTAGGTATGCCTTACTGCCTTTATACATAAGTGTTCTTGCTATAACAGTTGAGATAAGATTATTTAGAAAACTTTTCTCACCTACGACTATCACTTCCTATCCCTTTGTAGTTTGAAGGGTCAATTTCTTGTATTTATAGACAACTACAGCTCAGTGTTCCGATATCTAATCCATTCCTAGGGTAACATTAAGTTCATGGAATGGTAGTTTAATCAAATTAGTAGGAAACAATTGTTTATGGACTACCAATAGATAGTGTCTGTACACTTTATTTACAGTCACACTCTATCCTATGGGATTACTAACTCAAATATCTAAGTCTACAAGTTCTAATCCTCTATCATGTGCTTGTGTAGTGCATACATAAGAATGAGTAGATCATAGGTCTATTAATGCCAAAACTAGAAAATTACATAAATAAAAAGTACTAGTAATAACATCTAAAGCTCCTACTTCTTCATGAGCCCTAATTGTATATTGTCTAGCTGGTGCATAGGCTTCTGACCTTGTCCCTTGACTACTCCTACTAGGCTTATCACTTTTAGTCTATCTCTACACCTTACTTTGAGGTGTTGCCAATGCCTAAGTATAGGTACCCTTTGTCTATCTTTGAGGACACTCTCTTCTGTAATGGTCTTTGGACCCACAGATAAAACATCTCCCTATCCTAACCTATGTATGTTTCTATCCCTTGTTACTATAGCACTGGTAGCTAGTTATGATGGTTTAGATCTAGATACTGAAGCTTACCCAGATCTTTGTGGTTATGGTGGTTTGTGTGTCTAATACCCTAGATGAGACTAAGTTTTGTTGTGCCTTTTTTGGCACTTGGGACTAAACTAGATTGCCTTATAGTGAACTATCTTTTTCTCTAGAAAACCTCTCTTTTCTTGTGCCATTTCCTCTGTGTCATATACAATTGACACTAGAGTTAAGAAATCTTTGATTTTTGTAGTGGATATTTGCATTATTAACCCTACATTAAGGCCTTTCTCAAACCTCTTACATTTTTTCCTCAGTAGGGATAAATTCTTCTACATATCTACTGAGTCTAGCAAAGTCCTTCTCATACTCGAACCTTGATCTCTTACCCTATTTTAACTTAAAAAAACTCATGTCTCTTCTTATCTTTATAAGATTTAGGTATATATCTCTTCTTAAACTCCCCCTAGAAAAACTCTTAAGTAAGGTCTACTGGTTTCTTTCTCTTCTTAATAGTGTCCTACTAGTGGAATTTCTCTTCTTGCAAAAGAGAAGTAGTTCACCTTAGACTTTCCTCTGCTATGCACTTTAACTATTTAAGTATCCTGAATATCCTCTCTAGCCAGTATTATAATTTTATTAGATTATCTCTTCTAGCTTCTAAGAAATCTATAACCCCTATTTTCTTTACTCTTTCTAGATATGTCTTTTATAATGCAACTAGGGGTGGAGGTGGAGGAACTGGAGCTGGTGGAGGTATTGGAATTATTATAGTGGTGTGTCTGAGCAAATCCATTATCTGCTATAATAGCATTGGGGATGCTTATGCTTGTGGCTATGTCTAAGGTTGTGACCTATGTGTAGCATCACTAGGCTCAGGTGTGGCTACACTACTTGCTCCTTGTATAGTGATAGGAGAATAACTGATTACTTCCTCTACTCTTTCTTCTGCTACTCTGTCACTTATCTTGTTTAACTATAAAAGTAATAGAATCTATCAGCCTTATTGTAGTGTAGCATATCAGAATAATCAATTCATAGACACTGGCACTCATGTAAAACACCGAGGAACATTTAACTTATGCTCTGATACCACCATGTGACACCTCCTACCAGATTCTTAAAGAAACTTGATAGGCGATGCACTTCCCACCAGGTCACCCATCTTGAAATTTTCTTAGGCCTACACTCTTTAACACTTGTAAAATATTTATTATTTGATCAAATATTACCTAAATCCCTAGGCTACCACTTAGACATTATTTTTTAGGGTATATTTAATCCTAAAATCCATTTAATGGGCTATTATAAATTCCTCAAAAAGTTAGGCAGCACCACAGCTACTTAGGTGACATTCTAAAAATTTTGACCTATTAAAAACACTTCTATAACATCAATCACTTCTCCTATCACATTCTGGTCCTCTACTATCATCAACATATTAGTCACCATAATTAGTCATCACATAGGGCCTCAGGCCCAAATTATTAGTATCAGATATAACTTAAACCATTCAGATTCATAGGCCTATTTATATACATCACATGGTTAACGTAATATTATCGACACTAGCAGCCTTAAGCTTACTGAACCTATAACCTATAGTATTTACATGAGTGCTTACTAAAACCATTAAAATAATACAAAATCTTATACCATTTAGTACCTCTACTGCTACACTGTACAAACTGAAGGCTGGACTACTACTCATTATTACTTGCGCACCAAAACACTAGTACATTGAGTATGAAACTTAGCAGTGAATTTGAAAGAACAAAAACATATCACCATAGGCACACAGATGATTAGACATGATATAGATGTATGAACACAACACATAATTTATGTAGCAAAAATAATATTATTTTATTAAACATGTTACAAAATAATATTATTTTATTACCCAATCTGACTATTCATTTTATTATACTTAAGCCATTCTAGTCTATTAATAATTATGTATCATTACTATCTATCATCAGGTATAATATTTAATTCATTAAGTAGGCCCAACTAGGTAGATTGCACTTTAAGACATTAGACTTAAAGGGAAATCAAACTGTGCAGTGGCCTTGTATTTTAGACCTTGAGCTCTGCACTAGCCCTAGTGCAGTGGCTGATCTTGTGGACCTCGACCATTATACTGGCATGGTCTAATAGTAGGGGCCTAAATCTCCTTAGTATTAGATAAATAAATATATCATTATCTCATGATGGCACATTATCAATAATATAGTGCAGTGGCTTGTAGATATTGACCATTGCACTGGCCTGGTAAGATAAATAGACAAATATAATCATCAAATCATAGTGCAGTGGCCCATCATATGGATCTTAACCATTGCACCGACTTGGTCTAATAAACAGACAAATATCTAGTAACTGCTAAACCCTAGTTAACCAGTCAACCCATCCAGTGGGTATCTAACTAATGGGCTAACGGTCTCTCATTTATGTTTATTTTATTACTCATCATCATTTTAAAATATTTATAATCCATTGATAGACAGTTATTAATTTATGTTTATAGTCCAATTTTAGCCAGACTATAACACCCTTGTTTCGAGGCTCTATAAACAGTGCCACTGGGTTCGAGAAGTGAGCTTGAGGTGCCGAGTCACTTACACATAAATCGAGGCTATAACACTGGTTGGGGGAAACTTTAAGGGGCCTTAAAATGATAAAAAAAAGGCAAAATTTAAAAATTTAGATGAACTAATAATTCATTTGGGGCAGTAAGCTACTGATTGGTGTAATAAAATTTGTTGAGTCGAGAATGACCCGAGATATACCTAAACAGACCCAAAAATACTGGACCCCAAAGCTCAAAAATTCCACTGAGCTCATTGGTTAAAGAATCTTTGAATTTAGAGGTCATTTGTAAATTCTCGTAATTTTTTAATTTAGCATGCAAGTTTAGGCAGTGTGAAAACTCCCTTATCGATGGAATTTGGTTGCAAAAATTTATGCGCATGTAGAGGGGATTAAAATGTGAATTTTAAAATAAACGGTGTAATTTTTTGAGGTTTATGTGAATTTTGGTGAATTTTTACATTTTTGCCAAAAATCGAGCCATTTTAGGATGGTTTGAGTGGCTATGAGACCCACACACACATGGACAACTAGTGTAGGGCCTATGCCAAGAGGTAAAACCACTTAACAAGTGGAAAAATCCACTCAAAAAAGGAGAAGATTTTCTCTTTTGCTGGCTACTAGAACCGATGCCAGCTTTAGAGAAATCCTCAATCTTTAACCTCTTCTCTTTACTGTTTTGGAGCACCATCACCACCAAAAATTCCTCCTATGTGTTAGGGAATTTCCAGAAAAAGAATGGAGGCAAAAGTAGCTCTCATGAATTAATTAAAATTTAACAAATGTCCAAGGGTTAAAAGCAGTCTAACAAGTGTGTAAGGTGAGTTTCCATGCCTTCTCCTTAGATTTTCATGGTTGTTCTTGGCTTAAAATGCTTCCTTATGCTGCTTAATATATTTGAGGATGTGTGTGGCCTTTGTTTGAGGTGAATTGAGGCGCAAAATGGCTTAAAAAGCAAAGGAGAAGCTATTGTGGGGGCTACAAATGAAGGCTTGAAGGCTTCAGATTGATGGCTATTTCCTTCTCTTGTATTAGAGGTATATGAACTCCTATATTTATCTTATGCCACCTATATTTCCATGGGCTAAAGTTGAGATTTGAATATAGCAAAGTTAGCTAGATTGCTTATAGGGTGTGACTAAGTGAAAAGATGTTGTACATGTCATGATTATATAATGAATGAATGTTTCTTGTGTTAATGTAATGAAAAAAGGTAAGAATGATGCTTAAAGTTCATTTGGCTGAGAGTTGTGCAAGCTTGTATCTATGTGTGTTGGTATGAGCCAAGAGCTAACCTAAGGGATACTAAAGGTTTGGTATGGAAACTTGGTGATTAGGCATGTTTAGGGTAAAAATTATGAGCATATAAGGACATTAGCATGTAGTTTGATAGCAATTAATGGTGATTAAGGCATAAATAACATGTGTGTATGGTATATGATGTGCAAAATAATAGCATGGTGTGCATTAAGATTATTGATATACAAGTATATGGGAACTTTAATATGGTCAAGGCATATGCTAGATGTAAGTGATTCTAAATGGTATGAAAATACATGTATATATGCTTGGGGTATCATGACATAGCTTGGATAATGGCTTAATGGTGATACATGTATGTAGACATGTGATCAAGCTTGAATGTTGTGTGATTAGGCCTATACTTTATGCATAGTGATGACTTGGTATGTAATTGGCTTAACTAGTATGTGTATGAATGTGTATTAAACCTTGGCTAAGACAGGTATGTGCCTAAACTTCTTTTAAATGCCATGAAAATATTGATAACATGTGTACAATGTTATGTATGATAAGGCATGATATTAAAAGCATGTCTAGCTCAGTTAGTTTAGCATAGAATAAGGTTAATATATATGATTAAATATGGCATGAAATATAGTTAATAATTGGCATGAAAAATGAACTTAAACTTGGCTAGCAAAAGGATTAGAAAAATAGCTTATAATGTGCCTTTAAGGGCTGTAAATAGTGAGTAAATAGTATACCTATAATTTATGCCTTTGAGGGCTATTGTATGTGATTAAATGTAATGGCAATTATGCCTATGTTTTAGTCTTGTAAATGTCCTAATATATGTTGGCTTTAGGCATATGGAATGTATGAAATTTTAGGTGAAAACTGCACTAAAAAAGGCTAAGAAATGAACCCAGAATTTGCTTTTAAAACTTGACAAATGACCTATAACTATCTAGTTTGACCATTACCTGAGTCAAAAATACCACTGGACAGTAAATGCCAACAATATGAGAAGTGACCCTAGAATAAAATCAAGTATAATATACCTTAATTATTGGCAAATGCAATACTTGAAAATAATACTGAGAACTTACCTAGTATAGCCTAAGTGCGGCTATACCAGATTGGGTTAAAGTTAAACTGTGAAATAAAATTCATAACTAACTACTTTTCATTCTTAAATATTATAAGAAGGCAATCAATAAATAAATAAACATAAGTTAAGGTATATAGGCCATTAGTTAGACACCCATTGGATGGGTTGATCGGTTAACTTAGGGATTTTAGTAGCTGTTACACTGTCTATTTTTAAACAGGACTAGTGTAGCGGTCTAGGTCTATATTGAGGCCACTGTACTAGTCTATTGGATAGACAACTTTCTACCCTTGCCACTTGATGCCAATTATTAAATTCTGCTATTATAATAGCGTAGGTTTTGGAGGGCCACTGCACTAGTCTGTTGGATAAACCAATCTATTAGGTAGACATAGTTATGCCATTCCTGATCTTTATATAGGGCCGACATAGTAGCAAAGGTCCCATAGGGCCACTATACTAGTCTATTAGACAAACCAGTCTACTAGGTAGACCACATCTTGTTATCTGTACCTTGGGTACTATAACATAATTAGGATGGTGCAGTGATCGGGGTTGAGAATATGGATCACTGCACTATTTTCATTCTCTCTAGGTCCTGTGTATGTAAGTGTCACCTTGCTAGTTGGGCTAGATAAATTAATAAAATAAATAGCATAAGAATTAAATCTAGAGTAATAAGTAATAAAAGGCTTAATTAGGCACGAGTATCTGTATAATACTATGAAATGTATACCTTGGGGCATTTTGGTAATTTTACATGTACAATACTTATTGGCTTAACCAGTAAAGATTATGCACGCTATCTAAAATAATGACGTAAAACTATAATTTGCTTGGATTATAATAAGTGAATGAATGACTTATTGACATAGCACACGCTATTTTGGTAATTTTACATACTGTAAAGATTATGCTATTTTTACTAGGGATGAGAGTAGTTAGTGGAGTCACCACCTGGCCTTTACACCAGGACCTCTGATCTTTTATACCAAAAAGGTTCAAAATTTTAGATATTATTTATGTCCTTATAATATGTTATCCATGTATATTGTAATGTTTATCAGTCTCGTATCAATCAAGAACACATTATATTTAAACATATATATCACTTTTGTATGTGAGAAAAGTAAATTGCAAAAGTTAAAAGGTATAATAGCATTATTATATAAATTATACATCCAAAAATTGGGTTATTAATTGATTGCAACGTAGCTTGACAATTACCCATAATTCCATAGGAATTGGCAGTAATTGTCCAACTCCCATTTCTAGTAGATTGGCCTTTATGAAAACACATCTTTGTGGTCATTGTGAATTTTGATTAAGGAAAATCTCAAAATAGTTTTATTATGAAAACACTAGTTAATTAGGTAGAAAAATCATTTAGTATAAAAGTGGAGCAATCAACATGTAAAATAAGTTGATTAACTAATTATTATAATCCAAAATTGACCAAAAGACATTTTAGGTACATAACCAAAAGAAATAAAATAAGATATTAGAATGGTCTCGCTTCAGCATTGCTTAGTCCGTACGAACTTTATATGATTCTAGCTTTAGTCCGTGCGGACTATCCTCAAGAAAAGGTTATGTCCATCCAGATTCCCTAATACAGTGAGCAAAATAGATTGCAACTCAATAGATAACAAGTTAAACATCATCAAATTAAGAGCACATAAAGAAAAAAAAATATAAAGGACAAAGATATACACACATTTAAAGCTTGTGAATCAAGAACAATTGCTTGCATAACTGAGGCAAACAAAATAAAATAATACAACCTATCACCCCTAAGTCCGTGCGGATTACAACTTTTATGATAAGGAGTTCGTGTGGACCACACGATAACTATCTACATGTCTATATGTATTCTCATGTTTAACATAATCATGTTAACATATGGAGACAAACAAAATCCCATAGCTTATAACAAGATATCCATAATAATAAATTGTGCTTACTAAATTTAAGTATGTGCAGACCAATTGATTATATTCATATAAGAAATATAAGTCTGTGTGAACTTTATCATGCCCATAATTAATAAATCTAAGTCTGTATAGACCTTATCATGCTCACAATCAAGTCTATTTAATACAAGTCAACACAACATAATAAACGTAACATGACCATGATGAATAATACACTATAAAATCTCTTATTATAATGACCTACTCCTTATGATCTAAAGTGGGAATAACAAGGTATTACCTCACTTACAACCAACCTTTAGAGATCATAGGCCTATAAAAGCAATATGAAAGATGTAATAGACCTCAGATATTACCCAAATGAATATACTCTCTAAGCAATAACATAAGAGTATAGAGACTTAGGAAGAAATATTTTTATGAAACTAGTGGGTTAAGTGAACATATTTATATCCTAGATTTTTCTCTAGAATGTTGGAATGTGATATATATGTTAAAGGAATTGATTTTTCAGCCTTCTTTTTCCCTTGGTTCAAGAGAAATATTTATAAGCTTAAGTTTAAGGTTTTTCCCATTCAGAAAGGGGTCAGAATCCTAATGTGATTATGAATCCTACTTTAAATAGGAAGAGTTCCACTTCTGGAAGACTTTTTCCATCAATAAGTCCATACAGACTTACTCATACTAGTCCATGCAGTCTAAGTTTAAGCCAGTTCGTGGGCTTTTTGGGCTAGTTTTGTATTTGGTCTATGTGAACATTATTTAATAAGTCCGTGCAAACCTATTTCTTGAAGGCTTGTGCCTTTGCTTAGGAGCTTATCTTTAGTTATCAAAATAGGTCAAGAGTGAGGTGTTTACATTTGCCCCCACTTTAGTGTGTGGTGTGTAATAATAGTGCATATCAAAATACATGAGTTAGGAATGCTTACCTATCATGAAGCTACATCGAATGCGAATGCTTGCTTCTTTTGATCATATCATTATTGACTAGGCTTTGGCATGGATTTTGGATTGGCTTATAGGGTTGAATTCAAAGTAAATGGATTGTCTTATAGGGCTAAATCCAAAGTAATAGATTGGCTTATAGGGCTGAATTTGAGTTTGAGGATTGAACTCTGGGTTAATCCTAAAAATGTTGGATTAGGGACTAAGTGTTGGATTGGATGCTGAGTTGATCTTGAAAGTGTTGGATTGGATGTTGAGTCGATCCTGTAAGAAGGAATAAAACATTAATTTGATATTGAAATTGTCATATTGTTTGTTTAGCTTTTAAGAGGTGTCTTTTAAAGTCTTTGAGAAACATGTGGTTGTAAGTCTATACGAACAAAGTTAGCATAAATTCATGTGGACTATATTAGCATAAGTTTGTGTGGACCATGTTTAAGTGAAGTCTGTGAGGACTTAAAGCTCGCAAGTCCATACGAACCTGTTACGATAGAGTAATAATCACTTATTTTCCCTCTTCTTTACTCATTTGCAATCTTTTTAGTTTTTTTCTCCTCCTTTTTCTCTAGCCAAAAAATCCTTCCTGATGTCTTCTCATGCTACCAGTGGTTCTTACTCATCATCCTCCAGTGAAAGTAAGGGAACTCTAATGATTCTCCTTATTTCGATGAGTGTAGGGACCTTTTCTTCTCCTCCTCCTTTGGTGAAGGACATTTCAATGCCAATTTTGATCAATTGTATGCCTTCTATAGCCATCAACCATCCTCACAATGCTGCTCTGATGAATGGGGTTATATTCGGTGACCTGACTCCACTTTTGGCAAATTTGGCGCGCCATGCTTAGTCAGAGGTTTACTCCTAAGTGTGTTTTCTTTCCCTTGTATGCCTCATTGGGATTTTGATATAGGTTTCCTTTTATTTTTGTGGTGTAAACTATTTCTAGTTTGATAGGTCCATACTAGGTTCGCGTGGACCTTACTTATTGGTAACTACTATATATTCGTACAGATATATGTCTACTTATGAATGTGGTTTGTGCGAACCTATGTCTCTGTAAATTTTTGTTCTTATAAACCTCACTATTATTGTACTTGTAATCTTTCCTCTTGTGGTCCATGCAGACCTATTTTTAGTATGTTAGTCCTTGTAGACTCTTATGTCCTCATCTCTTTTTCATTTTACAAATGCATCTCAAATGTGAGCGTACTCTTTCTAGACCTTACCAATGGTATTTTGCCATGCCTATGTTGGTGAAGAACAAGGTCAGAGCTACTAACTTTTAGACATTTATGGACTATCTTATTAGTAGAGACTTTTATCATGATTTGCAAGCTTTAAGAGCACTACTGGACTTATGGATGGACATCATGCATACCTTTCATTTCACCTTTGAGGAGATAACCATAATCCCTTTTAACTAGGCCTTTATTACTGGGGTACCATGCACAGGATATGCCATTGCATTTAATGCCTATTATCACTATCCTTCACTTTAGCTACGCGAAGTGAGGGAATTACTGGGCTTTATACATCAAAATTATATTAGGAGCATTTAATGTACTGATTTGTATAAGAAATGGGTGAATAATACCCCTTCGAGTCAGTTGGAGGTCGATTAATACACCCATTGCTTCATTCTTTATCTGTTGGGTACCACCCTTTTTGCCAATGGCAATGGCACGATGAGTTAGAGCTTTCTCCCTATCTTAGAGCAAGTTGATAAAATTAGTTCCTAGAATTAGTACTGCTCCTCTCTTGGATGGGTGGTTTGAAGCTTGGACATGGCTATTAGCACCAGGAAAAGCCATTGATTTGTTTAGGGCTTTGTGTTTGATGTGCTGGTAAGTGACTTATTTTGATTCTTTTTTTTTGCATGCAGTCATTCTGTGACTTTAGCTTTTGTATTTTTCTTCTTGTTATAGGTTTGGGCATGTGAGCTTCATTTGTTAGCTCGCCCTTGTGAATTGGATGTGGCTCACTGGTACCCAATAATGGATAGCTAGGTTCGACCAACATTAGGCCCTTAGAATGCAACTTCACTGATGCAACATCGCCATTACCTCAATTTTAGGGCTTCAACTGATGTGAGTATCTCATGAACATAAAAAACTTGTTATTAGTAACTTAGGCAACCATAATTAATACTTTCCTTTGTAGGTAGACTTGGCTTCATGGGTTTTCCCAATTAAGGAATTGTTAGATTTTTTGCACTTTATTAGAGAATCGTCCTTGCATTATATCTTGTTGACCACTCTGGAGGCTTACTCTAGTTTTTAGGAGAAAGGATTATAAATTGGCATATAAGGCCTGATGCATGCCATGTTCCTCAGAATCCTTCTGACTCAATGCTATTTAAGAGGTATATAAATGACTTAGAATTCGTGCAGAGCATTATAGCGAGGATCCCAAGGGATATAATGATAGAAGGTACTAAAGAGGACTACCTTTCTTGCACCTCCACTCATTTACTCTCATGAGTTCCTTATATATCTAGGCCTCTTACTTTTTAGGTGAATTGCTTAACTCTTAATTCATTTTTAGAGATATCTTTTGACTATATGTTGTGTTATAGTATACTACTACTGGGGCTAGCCCCTCTTTATCATAGAAACGATTAAGGACTACCCCTAGTTCCTCTAGCTCTCAATTCTTGCCACCTCCTACACTTAGCGGAGTTTCTAGTCTATCTGCTAGTCAGCCCTCATTACTTGATGAGGTCATTGGTACTTTGATTGACATCCTTGAGCTGAGCTACATGCATTATGTCATTAATGGGGAGGTATCTTTTACCTATCTCTATATAGAGGAGAACTGGCCATTTCCCTTCGAGCCAGAAAACACCACCTTAGTTTGATCTTTTGCTAGTTATTTGCACTCCTAGAATTTGAAGTGTCACTTATGTTTTGTTTTTTATCAGGTGAAGAGTGCTCCTATAGAGAGGATTGCTCATGTGGTAAAGGCTTTTAGAAGAGCCATGATCGATGAAAGCCAAGTCCTCGTTATGAGCAAGATCCTTGCCATGTTAAGTTTATGCAATTATATATGTTATATATGTTATGTATTGATCCTCCACTCTTCTGTCGAGTAGACTATCAAGGAGGGTTATTGCCCTTTGTAAAGCTTGAAGGAAGGTGAGGGTCTTCAAGGTTGTGAAGAAGCTGGTGATCTCCTTTGATGATGAAGACATGGAGGAAGAGGATGACACTGAAGAATAAGATGGATAATGATGTTCCCCCTTTTTTTATTTTATTTTGGAATAGGAATTGCTTTACCCCCATTCACTTTTAATATATATAGAAATTTAAACTCTTGATTTTGCGTATATACATTTTTGACTTTATTTTTCTTTGAAATATATTTGCTCTTTAAGTACATTCATCTATGAAACAATGCATCAATTGGTTTTTATCACCCATTATAAAACCATCCTTTACAATGAATCCATATGGATCTAAAATGTACTAGTCTGTGAGGTTTTAAAATATACTAGTCTATGCGGACCTAGGATGTATTAGTCCATGTAGACCTAGGATGTATTAGTTTATGTAGATGTTAATGACATAGGTTCCCAGATAAGAAACTAATATAGCCACGAACATGCCTCTTAGTCCATGTGGATCTTGATACCATCAAGGTCTATGTAGATGTCCTCATTTGTTTTAAATTCCCATTCTTGGTTGAAGAAGGAATGATGGGGTTTTGGCCTATAAACACACCACTATTCATCTTTCACAACATGCTCCCATCATTTGTCTAAGATTTTAGAACCAAAGGCCTCCTAGACTTCTCTTACACTTGCTTGCTTTTCTTCCCTTAGGTTCTTGAGGAAAGTATGTATTGATCACAATTTTTTGAGTGCAATTATGTAACATTAGGATCCCATTTTTCATGTGCTTATCTTTAATCATCAAGAGATTACCACAACTTTATAAGAGTTTGCTGCTATTATGGATTAAAATCACTCCAGATGGTCCTTTAGCCTTGCCTTCTTTTGAGGACCATTAACCTATGGACATCATTCTTGCTTTGGGCCTTTCTCCCATCATAGCTCAAAAGGTAGTGTCGAGTGTAGGTCTAATCTCCTTATAAGTAATTCTAGACCATGCTTACTAGTTTCCCATTAATTCTATAGAATGGGTAAAGTGCATATTGATATGTATCCTTGGCAATTGGCTTGGGGTTACTTCTAAGGATGAGTCCTGTGATTTTATGACTCTTTAACTTTTAACTCAAATATACTTTGGTTGTAACCCTTTCGGCATTTTCCTAGCTAAAACCATTTGAGGTTTGGACAGTCTAAAGAAAGGGATATTGATTTTGTTGTTGGGAGTCCACTCCTCTTACAGGTATGTGTAAAGAGCCCGTCATAAGTTTTCCCTCTAACTTTTATTTTCTTTTAATCCTAATTTTTGCCTAGTTCACCTGTGAAGGTTTTTGCACTAGCGAGTTTGCCTAATTTTTGCTTAGGTGGTCTTCTATAGATTTTCCAACCTAACATCTTTTTTTTAGATTTGGTTACAAGACAAAGTAGGGTTACTTATCCCTTCACCTGAGAGGCTTTAGGTGAAATATGCCCTGAATCATTATTACAAGAGAAGGCTTGTAACGAAGCATGATTCATGTGAATAATGGATTATATGGCTAAGTATTGTAGTCACAATACGACGGAGATGTCCTTAGTGGAAGATAACTTATTTTTCTCTCTCTTATCATACTGGTTGTGTTTCTTTGATTAGGTTAAGGTATGCTACCTTTTATATTCCCTCCCAAATTTAGTGTCAATTCGGCTTACTACAAAGGATCCCTTCTAAGCTTTTAGGGTTTCAGGGTGGACTTCTGACATGCCATTTCTTATGTTCTTTTCCTGACTTGTGGAGACAACGTGTTGTCCTAAGAGAGGTGCCTAATTATGTAGCTAGCAACATTAGTACAGATGATAATTAAAAAGAATGGATTTTGAGTATAGCTAAAGACAATAGAACATTAATGTTAAAAAGAAAAATATGAAAATAATACTTCTAAATTCAAAAAAAAAAAAAAAGACAACGCATGTAAAATTCGATTACTTGTATGACCTTTCTCAATCTTAATGGAAATTTGCATATCAATTATCACAACCAAAGCATTCATGTTATTAACTACATTTAGAACTAAGTTGTTTAATCTTAGTGAATATATTAATTTCGTATTAAATGATACCATTGTTACCAATTAGCCTTGAACAAGTTTCTTAATTAGACATTTTCTCTCATGATCCCCTAACTTTTGCATGAGGTGCCTATTAGGTTTTTGCCTCATTGAGGTGTCCTAATTTTTGACTAAGTTGCCTCATTTGGGTTTTCAACTTAGTGGACATTTTTTTTATTTTTTTATTATTTTTAACAGAAGTACTTCTTTAATTTGTCCATGTTTATGGGTTCTGAAAACTCATTGTCCTCTAAATTTGAGATCTTAACACCTCTATGCTTGAGTACTTTCTTGACCAAGCATAGACCTTCCCAATTAGGCTTAAACTTTCCCCTAGGATCCATCAATAATAGCTTGGTTTGTTTTGACACTAAGTCCCCTTCTTGTATGGATCTAGACTTGACTTTTTTGTTATAAGCCCTAGTAATTCTCTTTTCATATAATTGCATATGGTAAAAAGCCTTTAATCGCTTTTCATCAATCAATGCCAACTATTTGTATTTACTTCTAGCCCATTTAGCTTTTGGTATGCCTGCTTCCAACACAACCCTAAGCAATGGGACTTCAATTTTAATTGGTAGTACTACTTTTATCCTATACACCACTAAATAGGGTATGGCTTGAGTAGACATTTTAATAGTCATTCTATATCCGTATAGTGTAAAAGGCAACATATCCGCCCAATCTTTGTAAGGCACGATCATTTTTTTGCAAAATTTTCTTGACCTTTTTATTGGCTCCCTCTATTACACCATTAGCTTGAGGTCAATACGAAAAAGACTTGTGATGTTAGGTTTTATATTTTTGCAAAAGCTACCTTTTCTTACCCTGAAATTGCACCACGTTGTCTGAGATGACCTATTGTGGCAATCCATATCGGCAAATGATATTTCTTTCAATAAATTTCACCATCTGTCTTGCCCCCAATTTATTGAAAGACTCAAGTTCAACCCATATCATGAAATAATTGACTGTGACTACTATAAACCTATGTCCTCTAGTAGCTGATGGCCTTATTTCTCTAATTATGTCTATGCCCCATGTGGAAAATGGCCATAGGGATGATAAACTAGTTAGGTCATTAGGCAACAAATGGTTCAGGTTTTTGTAGATCTGGCACTTATGACAACTTTTGACAAAGTCATAGCAATCGATTTCCATGGTTAGCCAGTAATAACCTAATCTCATTATCTTTTTGGTGAGGTTTTTTCCATTCATGTGAGGGCCACAAACTCCCTCATTGTAGAGAATTATGATATTTTTACTGGGGATGAGAGTGGTTAGTGGAGTTACCACGCGGCCTTTACCTTAGGACCTCTGATCTCTATGCTAGAAAGGTTCAGAATTTAGATCTTATTTATGCTCGAATAATATGCCTTCTTTGTATATTGTAACGTTTATCAATCCCTTTTCAAGTAAGCATGCATTATATTTAAAGTATTTATGTCACCTTTTGATGTATAAGAAGTAAATTGTAGTATTTAAAAGAAATATGACAAGTACATTGTACATCTAAAAATTAGGTCATTGATTAATTATTATTTGACCTAATAATTACTCGTAATTCCATAGGAATTGATGGTAATTGCCCAACTCCCATCTCTAGGAGATTGGGCCTCAAAAATACATTTTATTATTGTAACTTTTGATTAAGAAAATATAAATTCATTTTGTCAAGGAAAACACCATTTAATTATATATAAAATTATTTGATGTGAAAGTTAGGTTTTAGCATATAAAATAAGTTATTTACTAGCTATTACAACCCCAAAATAAGCAATGAAGTGTAAATAGTACAAAACCAAAAGAAATAATCCAAAGTATTAGAATGGTCTCGTCTGTACATTGACTGGTCTATGTAAACTCTATGAGGCTCTGACATTAATCCATGCGGACAACTACAAAAATGATATTAAGTCCATCTGGACCTTCACTCTAGTGAGAAGGGTCACTTGCATGCAACTTAGAAAAAGAGATTAATAACACCAAATAGTGGCCTGTGAAGGCCTAATGACAATGTCAAATAGAATGATCATACAATATGATACAGATATAAGGGCATGCTAACATGGCGAACAAAATACATTAAAATATAATAGACAAGGGAAACATGATATTTTTATCCTATCATGGTCTGTACGAACCTCATATTATGTACATATTCAATTTATAGGTTCGTGCGGACTTAGTCATTAGTTTTAGAATGTAAGTGTGATTACAATTTTCCATGAACGATTAGAACATTATTAAACCAATTTGAGAGGTTAACCTACTCCTACAATTGTCATGGGGATTACATAGAACCACCTCACATGACAATTAATCATGGGAGATCATCGAGTACAGCAAATAACACAAATAAATGAATGAATATGATGAAAAGAGCCTCAGATCTTACCTTAAAGTGAGCACTAAGCAATAAGACAATGGTTGGTTTTGGAAGAATAATTATTTTAGTAAGGGCTATAAACTAGTAAAGTGAATCCTGTGTCAATTGTCTTCAATTTTGTCTTATGTATATTCCCTGTTGTTCTTTTTTTGTTTTTCTCCCTTTTTTCTTACCACAAAATGGGTATTTATAGGCTTAAGGCTTAGGTATCCTATTCAAAGGAGGTAGAATCCCTATAGAATTAGGAATCAATGCCTAAATAGGAATTTTGCACTTCTGGAAGTTTTTCATTGGTAGGTCCATGCAGACTTACACGGCTTAGTCCATGTGGACTTAGGCATGGTTTTCCCGTCAGTCTGTGGGCTTTGGACCAAGTTGGATAGGTCCATACAGACCTCATAGCATTAAGTCCATATAGACTTATGCCATGTTGGTTCGTGCATACTTGGGTTTTAGGTTACTTGCCTTGTTACTTAAGCTTGTCCCTAGTTATCATCATAGGCCAAAAAAGGTGAATAGGTTCATATCGTGGGGGCTTTACCCTCACACCTCCATTAGAATCAATGATGGGCTTTGAGCTTGGGCTTATCGGCCCAAACCCTCTGCTTCCACT
>CANXYI010689491.1:0-10676 GCA_948208565.1 Hura crepitans
CATTTAGACCCTTTTCCGACCTGTCAAAGTTTTATGACCAATATGCCAGTCATCGGACTCGAAATGATAACCCGCACCGCGGGGAACATCAATCGGGTTCTGAAGGCACTGTTCATAAGACGTCGACCGGCAGACGTTACATGCTGAGCTATAAAAGTATTATTTTTCTATAGGTTACTATTTGGACTAATGTCACCAGATAGTCTTTATGTTGTTAGATTTCAAACATAAGGATCCTAAATAGTACAAGTTAATTATACTTGAGTAAATAGCATTAGTATAATAATTATGTCATGATTGTTATTAAGAAATTAATAGGTAAATAAAGAGGGTTTCAAATAATTTGGATTGGTGATGAATGGAATTACTAGTTTGTGTTACCTCTCATCCAGGTGTGACAACTAGATAGGGTAAGGGGTGTCACATTAAGTGGTTTCAAAGCTATTTTTGGCATTCCTATGTATATAAGAGTTGTATGTGAGTGCCCTAGGGTGAGAATGGTGTATCATATAAGTCTACACTACTCAGACTCATATAAGTTATTCTTTATGTATAGGTTAAAAATGAGCGAACTTGTGTCACCAAGTGGTAGAGATGAAGGGGAAACTTAGGCTTCTGCAACAATAAATGAGCCCTTAAGTATTGGAGCACCTAACATAATGAATGTTAAATAGGTAGTATAGGCACAGTTAGCCTTATTTCTACAAATATTTGAGCTAGTGAGGCAAGTCACTATTGTTGCCACTTTAATTTGACCACTAATACAGCTATAACTATCATAGGCCCTCTAAAAAAATATATCTAGAAAGAGTAAAGAAAATAGGGGCAAAGGATTTTTTAGTTATTGATCATGATGATCCTACCATATTGGGGTATTGGTTAGAAAGGGCAGTTAGGATTCTTCAATAACTAAGATGTACTCTAGAAGAGAACTATATATGCTACCTCATTATTATAGGTAAAAGCTTATAGATAGTGGGAGATAGTCTTATAAAATAAGATACTTGAGAAGTTGGCCTAGGAATTTTTCCTAGAGGAATTTAAGAAGAATAATATTACTAAGAACTACCTTACAAGAAAGAGACAAGAGTTCTTAGACTTAATGTAAAAAGATAGTTTTATACTTAAATATGAAAAGGAGTTTGATGAACTTAGTCGGTATACCAAGGAAATTACACCCATAGAAGCAGAGAGGTGTAAAAGTTTTGAAAAAGGTTTAAATCATAATATTAGGCTATATCTCCTAGTAATGAAAATCATGGAATATCTATCTCTTGTAGTAGCAGCCTATACTATTGAGGAAATTCAAAAAGAGAAATGGAAGGTTATTAGAAGAAAAGGTTTTATGACTAGGGTCAGAGTAATTTTGCTCTTGCTATTGTAAAGAGACAAAAAAGATTATAAACCTAGCAACAACAAAGTCATGCTAAGGCTCAAAAGTCTAAACAAGTATTTACTTTAAGTGCACTAGTATCTGTTGCCAAGATTAAACTAGTACTTTCATAGGAATATTATGGTAAAGAAGATTGGGGTAAGTGTTAGAGAGACATACCTAGGGCATGTTTCACATGTGGCTCTAAGGAACACTATGCTAAAAACTACCTAAATAGATAAAAAATGATGCATAATATCATGCTTCCTTAGATAAAGTTCCTAAGAACTAGGATAAAGGCAAAAGAGATGCAATAAATAGTGTAATGGTTAATAAATCTAGGATTATGAATAGTACTTCCTGAGATATGAATAGTGTCTCCAGAGACCTAGGTCACACTAATGCAATTGAATAGAAGTATTAATCATCATACAATTTTGTGTAAATTTTGAAGTGAAAAAAAAGTCATTAAGATTGTTAAAGATGGCAACAAAGATTATATGGCAGTGTCTTTTGAATAGTGACTTAGTGTAAGCGGAGTTGTAAACTATTTCAAATAGTCCATTGGAATTTAAATTGGAATTTTTGAATATTAGGAAGTATTTTCTAAAAATCAGGCAAAGTAAAAATGTAATGATTTTTTTTGTATTCCAAGTTATTTAAGCATCGTTTTCTCAAGGTTTATAAGTCATAATTCAAGTCACTTCATGTGATTTTTAGAAGTGTTATTCAGGATTTAAAATTAGTGAGAAAAAGAATCAAAAGAATGGAAAAGATGAGGATTATGGCTGTTGGATGATAAAAAGAAAGAATGTATAGCATTTGATTGATTAGCTCATATAAGGGATTAAACATCTCGATTTTGGTTAATGTTTTAATAATACCCATATTTTTCCTCCATCCCTTTAGGCGACAACATGTTGTTCTCCCCTCTACTTTTTTGTTTCATTTTTCCACCAAAATCAACCCCTCAAATCACATCTAAACTTTATCATTCATGTATTATGTAACCCTCAAAAAATAATTGTCTAGTGAATAGTAACCCTCGGGCCTGACACAATGATGTTTCGAGCACCAAAGGGCAACTTATGGGTTGAGCGGGGTTTTGGTCGATTGAACTTTGATCGACCAAAAAGTGATTAAAAAGAATGAAACAAAAATTTTAACAGAACCAATAAAACATTTTAGGCTAAGAACTTATTAATAGTGACCTCAATTGGGGTTGTGCTGAGATAGCTCCATGAAGTGCTCAAACAAACCTAAAAATATCACACCTTGGAGCTTAAAAATTCCAATGAGTCCATTGGAAAGGGAATTTTAATATTCTAAGGTCGTTTGATATTTTTTCAAAATTTTTGGATTACGTGAGTGAATAGTAACCCTAGCTCCCGGAGGAGTTTTAGGCTAAAATTTTGTTTGACCCTTAATGAATATAATTAAGGATTTTTGTAACTAGGATTATGATTTTCAAAGGCCTAGAGATATTGTTGTGAATTTTAAAAGTTTAAAACAAAATAGAATTAATTTAGGCCGTTTGATCGCCATGTGGTTTGATCGTGTCCATCCACTTTGCTTACACACCAAAGTGGACATGTGTGCACATGGATAGAATGAAAAAAGAAGCCACCATCCCTCTCTTCCAAAAAATTGCTGACGCCATTTCCCCCATGAGAGCCCTCCATTTTTTGATTCTTTCTCTCTCCTCCCATAATAAAAACACCTAAAATTTATATGGTACTAAAACTCCATGATGTCCTAAAGCCATTCCAACTAGCATAAGTGGAAAAGGATATCCAAAAATAAAGTTATGATCACTTGATGAATAGTGCCATTTTGATGAGTAAGTGGTTCTTTTCAAGGTTTCTTATTTTTCTTATGGAGTATTTTGAGGTGTAGATGTTATCCCTAAAGGATGATTTTAATTTAGGGTTATGTATAATTTTATAGAAAATTTCAAAATTGAAACCTTAATATGGAAGTTTTGGAAATGGTGGATAAAGATGAAGATGGACTTAATGGTGTTGGAGTAGCTTCGATATGATCGGGAGCCCACTATAAGTGAATTTAAACGAAACATACTTTGTATGTTAGGAAAATCTTTGATTACAGCTTTGATTATGTGCATGGAAGTCATGTTTGCATTGGTGTTTATGTGTATATGTATGTGAAATGCATGCTAAGAGGTGTAATTTGAGGATATAAGATGATATGGATGTGATTGGGATGTGAAAAAGATGTCTAGGTATGTGATACATGTATGACTATGTGTATGTCATGTATGTCATGGTGTGAATATGGATGTATGGCATAAGGGCGTGGCGAGTTATAATGGTAGCATGATGTGTAACATAGAAGTAACATGGAATGGATGGAAATTTGTAGGCTTAGGTAAAAAGAATTAATAGGGCATGTATAGTAATGAGGTATGTAAGGTGAATACATATGAATATGGCATCTAATAATTAAAATTAGAAATATTGAGCCAATGATAGGAATTTAAACAAGTTAGATTGTGTAAGACTTTAGGTCCTTAAATGATGTAGAAAGGCATTAGGGTAAGTAAAATGTTAAAAAGTATACACTATTTTAGGAAATAATGGGTCAAGGTGAAAGGTGAATTAAATAGATTAATAGGTTTGTGAGAAAAAGTTAGCAAATGAATAGTAGCTTTCACATAAACAAGACCTATAACTGTTTAGGAAATTATGATGACTCGTAACTATTCGAAAAAAATATGACATGATGAAATAAATTAATATTTGTGTCATGTTTACTTGAAAATGATGAGAATAAATATTTGGTAAAATGGGAAAGTGATTAGTTGAGTCAAATTAGAACCAAAATGGGTTAGAGAACTACTCAAATATTCGAAAGCTAAAGGAATAAATTATGAGATAATACGAGAAATTATTACTATATAAATATGGTATGGAAAGAATTTGGGAAACTAATACATAGAAATTATGAGGACTTTGTGATGTGAAAAGAGATTGAAATTCACAGAAACTTAAAGAAATATGTTTGGTATAAACCTTATAAAGCATTCCATAAAGAATTGCGGGCAATCATCAAATAATATGAAAAATAAATATTTATTATAAATACAATAATAGTAAGAGCAAACTACTAATTTTAGGAAATCAAGTTATTGTAATGTGATAAAAACAGTAAGAAAGATAGACTTTATGGAATACAGTAATTTGGAATATGGAATCAAGGCAAATTGAGGTTCATTTAGCATAATAGAGAGAGTAGTACCATATACAAAAAGAGAAAAAGACAATTAAATGAAACTAATGAAAATAATGGAATCTGAGTTGGGGATATGATAATTTGTTCAGACTAGAAGGATGTTAAATGAAATTTAATTGCTAAATTAAGTAAGATGGCCAATTAAAAAACATTACTCATTATAAATATTTTAGATAATGGATATAATGGCTATGAAAGATAATTTGAAAGGGAATGTGGGATTTCTAGTTGTCTATTCACTAGAAAGGTTGGTAGGTCAACTAAGGTTTAGCAACTATTAGAGGCTGAGTCTATATGGATTCTAGCATGTGTATGGCAAATGTAGCCACTGAGTATTGTTATGAACCTGAATGCTCTAGGTATTAAGAGGCCTATAGACTAATCCTTACTACCCACTCATGGCTATTAGGAGGTCTATGAACTGATCCCTGCTACCCACTTATGGATATTGGGAGGTCCCACGAGGCTGATCTTTGCTATCTACCCCTAGTGATGGTGCAATGATTGTATTGGGATATTTAGAGGTTCTTAAGAACTGATCCCTATTATTAAGTGAAGGGTGTGTATAGACACTGAGGTTTATAATGTGGCTATTATATAGCTTGGTCTTTTGTTTGGTTCTTAGACATGGTAGGTGTAGCTACCGAGGCCTAAAATAGGGGCCACTACACATAGTGATTCCCATGATTTAGTGGTTGGGAGTTCTTCCTAAATCGTGTGGGTATGAATGGATTAATTAAAATACTTGAACAAACTTAAAGGATATAGAAAAGAATTAGAAGTTAAATTGTTGTGATTGAGATAAACTATAAGTAAATGTCTTAAGAACAAGTAATAACCCATATAACAAGAGGTGGGATAAGCCTATATAATTTTAGTGAAACTCTTTAATAAAGTAAATAACTTAAGATCAGGAGGTAAACTATTAACAGATGATGGAATAAACTTAAGTAATTTTAGTAAAACTCTAAAAAGAGGTAAGAGGTTGATGAAATGAGGAATGAATAGGGGAACTTGCACTAAAGGAATAAATTATAAAGGAATTGGCTAACTTAAGTGGAAAGAGGCAATAAATTATACACAAATACATAATGAGTCGAGAGGAAGGTTAAGATTAATAAAGAAATAGTAAGAATAGGTGGCTAAACTATGTAAGTAATACAACCTAGCCATGTTAAGTGTAACTAGAATAAAAGGATGTCAGTAGGAAGCACAATTTACATAAAGGTGAATACTATTAAAAGATGAAGTGGCATTTGCAGCACTAGATTAAGAGCTTAGTTGAGGTATGGTGAATTAGTTAATAATTAGGCATTACTAAAGGCTATAATAGAGGGATTTAAATTTTTTAAACTAATAAATTAATAAAAATGTCTTGCATGCCTACATGTGATAGTGATACATGGTATGTTCAGTTAAATTCACCACTGAATGCATACTCAGTGTATCGGGTGTTTGATGTATAAGTGGTAGATTTGGATAATATGATGGGGATGACTAGAAGTGTAGCTGAAGATTGTCCATGTATGATTTTATCTGATTAGAATGTGTTGTGTTAATAGATAGAGGCACTTGAGCATGTTACTATTGGTAGTTAGGTGTTATATTACACAAGTAGTTAATACAATAACCTATAATAGTGTGAAATGAGTTCTTCATTGTAATAACAACTTAGGTTGATATTTGACTATAAAATAAGGCATGGGAATGTTATACCCTTGGGAGGTTTGCCATAGATGACCGAAACCATTAAATAATCTTTTTAGATTGAATAGGAGAAAACTAATTAAAAGTTAAATGAAAGGCCCCTAGGAAAATCTAAGGATGGATGACCTCATAGGAAGTAGCACACTTTACCTATTTTCTTTGAGAATAGGTAGGGGGTGTTACACATTAAGGCATGAATATAGAGAGAAAAATAAGAAATCATGCTTAGATTAGAAGAATTTAGAGGTAAAGGTTTAAGGTGAATAGTAACATATTTTAAAAGGAATGATTTTTTTCTTGGGTTTGATATTTTTCTAAGGGTCTTTTGGGGTTTTAAAAGACATATATAAAGTTAGATTGGATTTTGGATGAGTATTTAATTTTATATGGATTTTTTTATTATCAAAATGTTGTATGTTATGTAAAGAAAGGAGGTCCTGGCAAAACTAAGGGAAAAAGAGAAGGTTTGAAGGAGCTATATAGGTGTAAATAAGCTTAAATGTATGTGTATTAAGCATAACATATGGTACATGTGTTGAATTATGAGTTGAAGTGTGTGTTAAATGCATGTAATTAATGTTTATTGTTATATAATGGCTTGCAATGCTTATAATGCATGTTAATTATTAAATGTGAAAGTTATGTGTGCTTGATGATGTCTTGGAATGATGAAAATAAGATAAGAGTATATGGTGAATGTTATGGCTGAAATTACCTAGAATGGGTGTTAGCTTGATATGTTGATGGCATTAGTGCAATTATGTAAGAAATACAGTAGACAAAAAGGTTAAAAATACAAATTGATATAATGTATGTGGGATGGTGAGTTTAGATATGTGGTATGCTAGAGTTTTATGACATTTTTATGAATTGTGGCATGTTTGATCAAGTATATTTGTGTGTACATAAATCAGATATGCTATGGTAGGGTGTTGTAAATTCTAAAAGCATGAATGAACATAATTTTATGACTAGCGATGTTAGCCAAAACATGGACTTTAAAAATATATGTATATTGCCTATAGAATGAGAATTTGAATTATCATAAATATGCTGGATATTAAAATAACAAGTGTGCATGTATTTAATTTAAAGTTGTAATAGCTTAATGATTTTACAATGTATATCATGATATTTTGATATGGTCATTATGGAATGACAAGTTTAATAACATGCTTATGAAATGATCTAAACTATATGAATGAGGATATAATAAGCAACTTTGATCTCAATTAACCAATTAATGATTAATGACTCTTTATGGCTTAATCATGCTTTGTTCATGCTTATGGTAGTTTATGAACCACTTTAGCATGGTATGATGTGTATGGAATTTGATGCAAGAAATTGTATATGGCTTATGATGATGGCTATAAAGCATGATATGTAAGCTATAAATGATGTAATGAGCAATATGTGAATGTGGCATACATGATGACTTATATGTAATTAAGTAATTAAAGAACCTAAAATTTTCTCCTTAAGATTATTTGTTGGCCAAATAACTAAAGAAACTTACCTAGGATGCTTTAAGAAAGCTAAAACTAAATGTTAAATGGTGATGGGACATATATATAGACAACTTAGCTTGGATAGGTTGACTGGTAAACTAGGGAGAGTAATAGCTACTTGGGCACTTCATTGCTACTGACCTATAAGTATATGTGTGGAGCACTTTAGTGCTATAGACCTACGAGTCACTATTTTGAGACCTTTGAGGCACCGTAATTGCCTTTAAGCTATGATCCGTATTAAGATCTAGAGGTCACCATTTGAGAACTTTGAGTCACCATTGTGACCTTTGTGGTCACTAATTCCCAATATCAAGTTTTAGGTAGATGTCTTTAGTGTATGGGCAAATTGGATAAATCAAATATAATGTAATTATATTTATAATAAAATATTTCAAAAATCAGATCATGATGAATGAACCTATTATGGTGTGTAAGAATGTATGATGCTATAATGGCATTTATATGCTGATCACATAATATAAATGATACATTAGTGATTTATGGCTTGCATGTATTCTTTTAATGAGAGAACTATATGGTATGGTTAAAGTATGCATGATAAGATTTAGGTATGCACGGTGTAATTGAAGTATGTCTTATATGATTATGTTATGTATGACATAATGTAAAACATGCTAGCTAAGATGAATAAATTTTTGTATGCATGTGGATGTTTGGTATATTAAATATACCACTAAGATTTATGCTTAGTGTATCATTATTTTTGTAATATGTAGGTTAATGACATAGATAGAAGTTGAAAGCCTTAAGTAGCTATGTAAATCAAGAAACAACACTTTTTTTGGCATTTTGATTTCCTTTGTGTAAATTATGGGATGTCATTTGCACTCATATGTTGTATGTAAGGAATTTGGTCTAATCTAGTTTTTGAAACATTTTGTAACTATTGATAGAATGCGTTAACTTTTGTAATGTACATGTAAACTATTCATATTAGATTTTATTATGCTTTTGCTTTTGAAATACATGTTAGTGGAAAATGTTGTGTTGAGAGTTTTAGGTGGATCATAATGATCTAATTGGTTAAAAAGATGTTAAATGAATTACAGAAGTGTTTTTAGACTTGTATGTTTCTATCATTTTTGTAGGATAGCATCATGGTATAGCCATTATACTGTCAGATTTTGACACGATGATTCCTAGTTTGTTTTAAAAATTCTAAAGCAATTTTTGCTAAGTCAAAATTTTAAAGGTTCATACATAATCAAAATTTTTTGAAAAGTTTATAATTTATATAGAATTTTCAATAAAGGAAGTTCAGATATTAGTATATGTGTCGCTCTTTATTCGGGTTTGATGATCAAAACAAGTAAGGGGTGTCACATTTAGTGGTATCAGAGCTCTAGTTTAAGTGTTCCTTGGTATATAAGAGTTACATAAGAGTGCCTAGAGTCTAAAATCATGCATCACTTAATTAAACACTACTGAGGCTTATGATCTATACCTTTTCCTATAGATTAAAGATGGGTGAATCTACACCCCAATGTAGTGCTATGAAAGTAAAAAGTCATACACTAACCTTAGTTAATAAGCCTTTTAGGGTAAGGACATTAGCTCCCAGTGTTGCAAGACAAGCTACTTAGGAACAATCTACCTTGTTATAGTAAATGGTAGAACTTTTAAGGCAAGCTGAAGTAGCTAGTGCTTTACCACTACTAGTATAGCCACTAACCCCTTTAACTGTTCAAAGGACATATCTAAAGCGGATCAAGAAGATGGGGGTTAAGGAATTTTTTGGTTAGGGTTTAGATAATCCTACAAAGGCAAAGCACTAGCTAAAGAGAATGGTCATGTAACAATTGAGGTGTACCTTAGAGGAAAATGTGGTATGTGCAACTTATTTATTGTAAGAAAAAGCTTTCAAGTGGTGGGATGCCTTTATAGAACTAAAGTAGCTAAAGACCTAACATGGGATTTCTTCTTAGTGAAGTTTAAGAAGAAATATCTTACTAAGCATTATATGGATAAGTTGAGATAAGAGTTTATTAACTTGAAGCAAAGAAATAGAACCATAGCCAGTATAAAAAAGACTTTGCTAAATTAAGCCGGTGTGCTAAGCAGATGGTAGCGATAAAGCTAGACATGTATAATTAGTTTTAAAAAGGGCCTAACATTGGCATCAAGCTTTAGGTAGCCCTAATGAAGCTAAGTGATTTTTTTAGCTTTGGTAGCAACATGTCAAACAGTGGAGGAGATTTAGAAGGAGAGAAGAGAGATCTTTAAAAAAGTCATATAGGTAAGGTTAAGCTAGCTTAGCTCTTACTTCATAAAAGAAAGCAAAAAGTAGACTAGCTTAAACAACATCAATTCTAGAGGTAGGGTTAAATCTAAAAATCTAGTTAAGGATTAAGAGTAGTGTCTATATAGTAGACATAGGTAGCTAGTGCTTTAATTTCCATAGCCAAGAATGCACCGACACAGAAGTGTGAACATTATAACAAGTGGCACAGGGTTGTTTGCTAGAAGACCATACTAGAAGCATGTTATGTGCATGGCTCTAAAGGCTATTATCAGAAGGATCATCCCAAAAATCTTAGAGTGCCTTTACATATGTAAGATTTATCCCTAGTTGAGTTTTGAGGTTAGTAAAGAGACATGAGTGATAGAGTTAAAAGAGAACAGAGGGATAAGGCTGAGACCATAGACAAATTTAAGAGAAGAGCACCAACTAGTAAAATGTTATTTGAGAACATAAGGACACTGATTCCCCTGAAGTTATTATTGGTACCTTTTACCTCTTTGATCTTTCTTTTTTAACTTTGATAGATTCAAATTTTACTCATTAATACATATGTATTGCACGGGCAAAA
>CANXYI010689737.1:0-13654 GCA_948208565.1 Hura crepitans
GACCATCCGGGTACATTCCCGGGTCTCCAACTGTCCGGGTCTCAAAATATTTTTATCTCCGGAATTGATAGTTTATAACCTAAAAGTAATTATTGGTTCTGCTAAAAATTTTAATTCCTTCATTTTGACCCTTTTTAGGCCGGTCAAAGTTTTATGAACAATATGCCAGTCATTGGTCTCGAAATGATGACCCGCACCACGGGGAACATCAATTGGGTTCTGAATGCACTGTTCATAAAGACGTCGACCGGCGGACATTACAACAACTTTAAAATCCAGGTGTTAATAGGATTTTCAAGCCGATGAAGGAACAAGAAGAAATACTGTGTTTTCAATTGTTCTATAGGGTAATTCATGCTATAGAAAATATGCCTATGGTGTCTTTAATAAAGCTTATTTATATCATAAATAAACCTTATTTAGGTCAGATTTTAGCACTTAAAATCTACCCTAAGTCGGACTAAAATTAGCCTATCAATATGGCCCTATTTTATCCTATATGCTTAAGCCTTTTAATGGGCTTATATGCAATCTGCTTTGGCACCACTTTTATTAATTCTATGTGGCACTCTTAGACCCCATTTGGATTAATAATTACTTTGATTTAAGGCTTTTTAAGCCTTTTAAAATCCCATAAAAATTAGATGCAAGAACATTTAAAATTTTGACTCAACAAGGCCCAAATCTAAAAACCCTAATTTTCTGGACATTTCATTTGCAAATAGGCCCCAAGCCCAATTGCTCATTTCTTCTTCTTAATTCATCTTTCAATGATATCTCATATCATTAAAACATTCAATCCCATTGAATCCTCCTCAAACCCCTTTTATGTGTGTGACCCTATAGGCTTCCAGAATAGCTTGGCAGTACAAAGTGAATTAGAGTCCTAATCTAACTAGGACTCTATAGATTCAATCTTATTGAATCAATATCAATACACTAATTGATATATCACTTGTATACAAGTTAAGATAGGCATATAGCCATGCATCATGGCTACCCAAGTGATAGAAATTCAAGTGGTTTGACTTAACCTTTCCATATACAGTTATGGTGCAATAAACTCATTTCACCATCTTTTATCCCATCCAATTTAAAGTATGGTCTAGTATCAACTCAAAGCTTAACTAAGTATGTCTAATTAAGCCCTAGACATATTTTTCTAATAATTTTACCTTTATTCCAAAAATGCCCTTTATGAATCCCATTCACACATGACATCTTACTTTGGCCAAAGATTCCTGAATAAAGATTACTCATCAGAACTGTGAGATATACTCCCTACTATAATCCAAGGTGGTGAATCATTTGTTGATTGCTACACTATTTTCAAATATGTCATGCCATACCTAAGTACCTCACTATGTATAATTCTTGTTTAAAGTAAAAGCTTTAGAGTCAAAGTATGTCACTCCATATTTAAGACACTTAGTGATCTCAAGTCTAAGGATACTTGCACTACTGATATGATGAGATACTTTCACTCACATAGATGAGGTATCCATGTGAAGATCTCATAGTGGGTCTTCGATGTGCTTACTTCCCAAGTAAGCATTAACATATTAACTCTAAGCATCTCTATACTTATAGCTTGTGAGAACTACTGCTTGATCCAATCAAAAAGTATAACCTATGTTGATCTATTTGCATTAACAATGTCTCATCTTGTTAATACTATGATCAAAGATATTTAGGTATATCACATTTGCATGTAATAAGAATCTCACATCATGAACACTTCATGATTTCCTCTACATTATGATTTTATACTAGGGATTTTATAACATGGTTCAAGATATTGCAAACAATTATAAGTAATATATAAAAGTACCATGATATAAAGAGAAATGCCTTTTACATTAATTCAAAAGGTTTAAACACATGAACATAACCCTATTGCATAAGTTTTAGGGCATACATCTAATAAATCCAAAATATGAATCGTAACTTGCAATGAAAACAAACATTTTTTTATTATCCCAAACTCAATCCATAGCCTTCATGACCCTTTGATAACTTCAAATCTTTCAACAACACAAAACTCAATCTTAGAAAGAGATATCATGCAAGTAAAATATTTTAAAACAGTCTATAATAAGGTTACAAAAACATTCACAAATTTAAAACATATAATAATACAATTTATGCCTATATTCCTCAACATACATCATATGAGTGCTTTTACATCTATATCACTTAACTTATATACACCAAATGACATATTCAAACAAAAAAAGCCTTCTCCTTGAAATTTTGTTTTACTAAGGCTTTAGTTTAGACTGTTCTTTTTAAACCTATTCATCATAAAGAAAGATACGATGGACTAAGCAATAGCTTAGTGGTGTAATTGATATAACATGCTATTCCATATTCATAGGTGCATGCATAAGTATATCATCTCATAGGTACAGCAGCATACCAAGAATCTTATAAATAATAATATATAAAACTATGTAATATGAGTGTGTACCATTAAAACATATCACAAATTGAAACATGTCATAATATGATAAATAATATGCAAATGATGTAATTCGTTATATTAAAATTTTCTTATTAATTCTATTTAGCTACCTATCACAAAGAAAATAAGATCCTATGAATAACGTGGGTGGATGGCCAGTACGATCTTTATATGACCCGAATGCCATCTACCAACATAAGTCCGAAGACTAAACATAACATAAGCTAGTCAACCACACATAGCATAGGTCTATAGACCAAGGATAACATAAGTTCAAAGACTAAACATAGCATGCATATAGCCATTATGACCAATTATGAACCCAAAGGCTCATATACCAATGTAGGCCTAAAGACTGATATAGCATAGAGCCGAAGGTCAACATATAGCATAGGCCCATCGACTAAATATAAAGAAGGCATAGATGTATCCTAGTAGCTACTAATAACCCTAGTTAATCAATTAACCTATCTAACTAGGTTGTTTTACTCAAATAGGCCATTATATAGTTTAATTTAGTTTCACCATCTTACTTTAGTTTAATTAGCTTATAAAATTAGTATTTTCAATTTTAGTGTCATTATTGCTCTTAAATTCATTTTATTAGTATGAAAAATGGCATTAGTGTAGAGATTATTATATTTTTACTGGGGACGAAAGTGATTAGTGGAGTCGCCACCTGGCCTCTACACTAGGACCTCTAATCTTCTATACTAAAAAGGTTCGGAATTTCATATCTTATTTATACCCTAATAATATGTTGTCCATGTATATTGTAATTTTTATCAATCCCTTATCAAGCATGCATGCATTATATTTAAAGCATTTATGTCACCTTTTCATGTAAAGAAAGTAAAGTGCAATAGTTAAAGAATGCAATAAAGTAAATTGTACATCCATAAATTGGGTCATTGATTAATTGTTGTTTGACCTAACAATTACCTATAATTCCATAGGAATTGGCAGTAATTGCCCAACTCCCATCTTTAGGAGATTGGCCTTTATTAAAATACATTTTCCATATGACTTTTGATTAAGAAAATACAAATCCATTTTGTTTAGGAAAATAGCAATTAATTATGTATAAAATCATTTGATGTGAGAGTTAGGTTTTAATGTGAAAAACAAGTTATTTACTAGCTATTAAAACCTAAAAAGAAGCAAAGAAGTGCAAATAGCACAAAACCAAAGAAATAAGCTATGGTCCTAAAACTAGCCCGCTTCAACATCGTCAGGTCCGTGCGGACATAGGGGGAACGATACTTAGTCCGTATGGACCTTTGCCAAGGAAAAGTTAATTTCGTCTCATACTTCTACTCCAGTATGAAATCCAATTAGCAACTAAAAAAATATTAAAGTCAAATAAGTTAGATCCTAACCATTAACATGTGAATGAACATCAAAATCGTAAACACATTCAATATAGATACACCGTAAATTATAAATCACAACAATAAGGTGTAACAAGGGATTATAATACAAATTATCATTCATAGGTCCATACAAACATGTGACCCTCGTGACAAGGGGTCCGTGTGGACTATTTAGCCTAATTAACATGCATACAATAAGGTCGTGCAGACTAACATAATTACTTGCCTTCAAAAGTACTAGGTCTGTGCAGACTTAATCTCGTATAAGAACATATTTATACAATGAAATTAACTTCTCATGGCATGCCTAATACTAATTATAGACATCAAATTCATGATTCATATGTCTAATATGATTAGCTAACTCATCATCAATGAGAATGGGGATAACAAGGTATCACCTCATAAATTGATCATCTTAGAGATTATTGGCTCATAAAAGATACAAAAAAACTCATTCATGGACCTCAGATATTACCTGTATAAAAGAATCTCTTTGAGCATTAGCACAAAATCCTTTTGCTGCACATAAAAATGGTTGACTTCTTCCTTATTACAAGCCTCACCAAGCTTCAATGCCTCCTGCTACTGGAATCATTGTAATTATGGTTTTTTAATGTATGTTTTTTTAAACCCCTTATCCTCCATGAAGAGAAGTATTTATATTCCTCTTCTAGGGTTTTTCCTATATCCTCTGGTCAGGAGGAAGTCATAATCCCTTTTGGATTCTGACTCCTAGATTAAATAGGTAATGTTTAGATCTAGAGTCTATTTCCATCGGCAACTCCATGTGGATTTATTCTTAATGGTCCCTGTAGACTAAGGCTTTTGAAGTGATGGTCCATAGTCTTTATGGGCCAGGTCCTGACTTGCTTCTAGTCTATGTGGACCTATGTCTTGATGGCTTTTTGTGCTGTGCTCAAGAAATCCATCTCTAGCTATCATCATTGGTCAAGGTGGGGCATTTACAGTTACCCCCACTTTGGTATATGCTGTGTAATGCATAAACTGGAATAGTGCGCAATAAAGTATTAGCTCTGGGAATACTTATCTGTAGGTGTATTTTCCTGACATAAAGCTTTATTACATGAGGATGATTGCCTTCTCGTGTACACTTTAGGTTAAGCAATTTTGATCATACCTAAGGTTGTTTGATCGATGAGGTTTAATTGAATGTGTAGGAATTTTTGGACCGTAGATTGGACACGAAGTTGAATTTATGGATTGACTTATTAGGCTAAACCCTAAAACTTAAGTTGGACATAGGGTCAAATTTATGGATTGGCTTATTAGGTTGAACCCTAAAACATAAATTAGACATGGGGTTGAATTTATAGATTGGCTTATTAGGCTGAACCTTGAAACGTAAATTGGACATGGGGTCAAATTTATGGATTGGCTTATTAGGCTAAACCCCGAAATGTAAATTGGACATGGTGTCAAATTTTTGGATTGGCTTATTAGGCTAAACCCTGAAACATAAATTAAACATGGGGTCGAATTTGTGGATTGGCTTATTAGGCTAAACCCTAAAATGTAAATTGGACACGGGGTTGAATTTGTGGATTGAAACTTCGGTGTTGATCCTCGGAGGAAATTGAGCTTTGTAACTTCGAATTGATCCTATAAGAAGGAAACAAAATATCAGTTTTGATGGAAGAGTGAATTTATCTTTCTTAGATTTTTGTGGTTCTAGGTCCATGCGGACATCCACACATTAGTTCATCCGAACTTATTATTAACTTGTACAGACCATTTCAAGTAGGTCTATGCAGACTTGATTCCCAAAAGTCTGTGCAGACTTGGTATGTTACAGTGTGTCCATGTGGACTTATTGCATCAGCGATATAACCATCCCTTTTTCTTCTCTATTTCTCATTTCTTCCATTTTAGTCATCTATTTTCTCTATTTTCTCTCAATAAGATGCTCTTACTATGGCCTCTTATGTAGGAAGTGCTTCGGGTTCCTTTTCCTCCCATGGCGAGGATGCACCCACTGTGATCCTCCTTCCATAGGGAGGAGGATCTACGGCTTCTCTTCCTCCACTAGAGGATATTTCCATGCTTGCTCTGGTGGGTTTCATCCCATCTATAATAGTGAACCGCTCGAAGAACACAGTGCTTGTTAATAGTGTTGTCCTTAGCGATCTGACCCCACTTTTGGTAGAGCTGGCTCACCACGTATGCTCTGAGGTGTAGTCGCAAGTGAGTCTTTACTCCTCATGTATTTTCCGGTGGCATTTTCTAAATTGTTTTTGCATTTTCATGCTTTGAAGAATTTCTAGTGCGATAAGTCTGCACCAACTAAATAGGTTAGGGCTCAATAGGTCCATATAGACTAATCTCTTGAGGATGTTGGTCTATGTGGACCTTAATTTTTTTTTTTTGCCAAAATTGTCCCTATGATAGAATAAGTGATTTAGTATGTGAAGTCCGTATAAACTAAATGTTAACTTTCTTTGACTTTGATTGGAGTCCTTGTGGACATGATTTTAACTGATATTGGTCTATGTGAACTTAAGTTTTGACTGCTTTTAGCTCTTATGTTAGTCCTTGCGGACTTGTTTTGCTTACATCCTTTTGGTCCATACAGACTTTGTGATCAAGTCCTGATTCTCAATTGCTTTGTTTTTTATAGACACGTCTCAAGTGCGAGGGTACTCTTTCTAGTCCATAATAGTGGGACTCTACTATGCCAGTGACAACGAAGAACAAGGTGCGAATGACGGGTTTCTAGACTTTCATTAATCACCTTATAAGCAGAGATTTTTACCGTGACCTTCAAGCCTTGCGGGCTTTGCTAGATAGGTGGATGGACACCACACATACCTTCCACATGTCCTTTGGTGAGCTAACCATCGTGCCATTTGATTGGGCATTCATCACTGGGGCATCATGTACTGGTTGTGTCATTGCTTTCGATGCTTGCTATCAGCATCCTTCCCTACGGCTGCCAGAGGTGAAAGAATTATTGAGATTTATGCCTTAGGATCGAGCTGATAGTATTCATTATACTAACCTTCAGGAAAGGTGGGGTGAAGAATCTACCTTAAGCGAGTTAGAGGTAGATCAGTATGTACGCTACTTCATCCTGTACCTATTAGGCACTACTTTATTTGCTAATGCCAATGGTACTGTGAGTTAGAGCTTCCTCCTAGTGTTAAAGGAGGTGGACAAGATAGGGAGCTAGAATTAGTGCAACTCCTCCTTAGGATGGATGTTTTGGAGTCTAGACAAGGTAGTATGGACTCAAAAGAGTCATCATTTCATCCAGGGATTCATGTCCAGAGTCCTGGTAATTAGAGTCTCTTTCCTCTTCTCTCTTTTTTTTTCTTCAAGACTTTTTATTACTGACTTGCTTCTTTTGTCATCCTTAGGTATGGGCTTATGAGCTTAACTTGTTAGCCTGTCCCTGTAAGCTTGATATGCCTAGACATTACCTTGTGATGGATAGGTGGGTCTGGCCTACCTTAAGTCCATGGAATGCAGTGTCCTTAATACAACATCGGTAATATCTCAGCTCACGCGCCTAGACGGATGTAAGTAATTCTTGTATGGAAAAACATTTCTTTCAGTAACTGATTATGCATTACTAACACTTACTTATGTAGGTTGACTTAGCCTAGTGGGTTTTCCCCATTGATGAGCTGCCCCCTCTTTATGCTTTATTCGGGTTTGTCTTTCCACTATTTGTTATTGAATACCCTTGAAATGTACTGCTAGTTTTTGGGAGAGAGAGTAGTCAATTGGCATTTGGGTCTTGACATGTGTCTTATCCCCTTGGAGCCTCCTAAGTCTATGCTATTCGGGAGGTACATTAATGACTTGGACTTTCATATAAGGGATGACAGTCGGGATCCCTAGGGCAACGTTGGTGGAGGATGGTGATGAAGGCTATGCTTCGTGGGCTGCGTCTCACCTATAAGGGATTTTTTTTGAACCCCTTTCCCTCTATGAAAAAGAAGTATTTATATTTCTTTTCTAGTTTTTTCTACCTTCTTTCATCTGGAGGAAGTCCTAATCCCCTTTAGATTCTGACTCCTGGACTAAACATGCAATGTTTAAATTTGAAGTCTATTTTCATTGGCAAGTCCGTGCGGACTTATTCTTAATGGTCTATGTGGTCCGTGGTCTTCATGATTCGGGTTCTATCCTACATCTATAGTTAATCCATGTGGACTAAGTGTTTGAGGATGTTAGGGACCTAGGTCTCAAAGGCTTTTTGTGCTATGCTCAAGAAGTCCATCTTTGGCTATCATTATTGGTCAAGGTGATGTGTCTACACTAATTTTACTAGTTAATGATCACTTCTTGCTGAATGCAATTCATATTACTAATTATGTTGTAATGGTATATGTATGAATATGGCATACTGTAATAAATGAATCATGCAACTATAATTTTAGCAATTTGTTCATATTCTATGTTGTGGCATATCTCCTAGTTTATTATATCTCTGTCATATTATAATTCATAGGTCTGGTATTTTAACTCTAAGGACCAATGCATACTTTATAATATAACTTGTTTCCAATTTCTTTATTAGCTTTATTCCTTTTTGATATAAATTTTTCTTAAATTTAGCAAAATAACATAAATAGAGCCTTTGGTAATTAACTCCTAGAGTGATTTTGAGGAAGGGTAAATGGGCTAATAACATGATAACCATAAGCTGATAAAGTTGATAAATAATTGTAAGCTGATAAATATCTATGGCCTTCGCCACTATCACTATACTTAGCTCATATGGCACTGGTGCTAAGCTGTAAGCTATTATAGAACTACGTAATATCCTCTCTGGAATGCCAAAGCTACCCTAACCTAGATTCTATAAGGTTTACCATAGGCTCTTTAAAATGTTTCTATGTTCATCAAGTTTGTCTCCATGCTTGATTTATTATTACATGTTCTCATTCACGTACAGATTCTATTTGCTATTACATCCGTGTAATGTTGTTGCTTAATAATGCTATTCATATGGGTTGGTGCTTGTGAGTTTTATATGACTAGTCATTGCAATAAATGACTAGCATATACATAAAAGTTAATAATTCCTTTAAGAACTCAATCTCACAAAAATTAGACCTTTACATGTTCTATCTATGTGTCACTGATGTGCTATCTCTATTTTATGTTCTTTGTATTTCTCATGCAATATCTGTATGACATGTTTTGTGTGTTTCTAGAATAACCCCATTTAATTATTATTATCTTGTGTTAGCTTTGTAATTATATGTCGAGGATGATTAAAGCATTCAAAGTGCTAAGTATAAATAAATAACATATCACAACCTATTATAAAGCTCGTATAATGCATGCACTATGAGTAATGAATATTACCATACCACTTATACTGGTATATTTAAGTATGTTTACATGATCAATATATTATGTAGGACATGCATTGAATGAATCTATAAAACATACTAGCCATTGGTGAAAGGTTTATCAGGATAACTATGATTGAATAACTCCCTAAGATCAATTTGGTCTGTAAAGATAGAAAATAGGGGGCACATATCACTTTTGTTAAACTAAGGAGAATTCCTTTTGCATAGGACTAACATCATAAACAATAGGCCAAATATGTTTAAAAAATCCTTTAACTTGCTTATAAGAGCTTGCATGCACGTTGATATCCTTATTCATTATTTAAAACATTTATGCATCACACTTGGTTATCTAGAATTAGTAATCTTACTTATACTATTAAGGTATATGACTAATCTCATATTTACAAGTCTATTCTAGCTACTCATTTAGTTAATTTTCAAATTTATAATTTCTTATATATCCTTACCTTTTACTTATGACTTTCCTATTTGTAAGTACAACTTCTCTGCTTTATCCTCACATTCAAGGTCTGCCTAAGATGTTCTAGCAACAATTATAATTATGTAACAAACTTTCTATGCTTGACCTCGATTTCACAAATACATCAAAAGATATTTTATTTATATAAAATATCCATTCTTTCATAAGTTTCAACCACCTCTTACTCTAAGCACAACTCTATTTTTATAATTTTCATGGTTACAGCTGGGTGTAACTAATAAAACTAAAGCTTGCAGGCAAATAAGGACTTATAAAACTGACTTTGTATAAATTTCCACAAGTATAACCAAGTTGTATAAACTGAATGTTTTTACATCTTTAAAGCATGAAAAATACCTTCTAGTGTAACTACCATTCATGAACTGATTAGTGGAACCCATTAGCTTAAATGTATAGTGGCTTGAATTCCTTTGAGCTTTAATAAGCATTATCTATCTATCTATCCTATACTTAAAAACCTTTGCTACACATTAGGACATGGTGCTATACTTTGCATGGCTAACTTTGTCTATAATACATATAGCCTAAACATTTCCTCACATAAACTTCTAATTTTACCTAGGAAACTATACACACCGATCCGAGTACTATATTCTATTTATAGCAATAATGTATTTTAGGATCAATTTAGAGCATAGCTACTATTACCATTTTCTTGTGAAATATTTGCCCTTAACCAATAATTTATTGACATACTGATTATGTGACTTGTAATTCTCATTCTTATGTTCCCATTATCTTGTCTAGGATTTACATCTTAACCCCAAGGTACATTTATTTTTCCTTGACTAACCTGATATAAAGTCAGCCTTGCGTCCCTAGCCAATAACATGCTAACATAATTCATCTTTAATGTCCCCACTAACTATTAATTGAAATCACTGCTTAAATTTTATTTGAAACCCCATAATGATACGAGTGATAGGATAAATAAAAAAGGTTAAAATTCATGTTTCTTGCCCACCCATCACATATTCATTTTCTTTTCCTACTATGTCTTATTTATTCATACCTATTTCCTAAAATTAGTATATGCATATTATGCCAATTACATAAAGAGCTCAAAATTTAACCCAATACTAGTACTTTCCATCCTATATCAAACTTCACTTTAGCAGTAAGCCTACTATACTTACACCCATAAAGCACTTCTCGTAAAATTTAGAAACAAACAAATAAGGAATTAAGGTATTGCACTACTTATAGACAATCTCGAAAGGATTTTTTGACTTTTTATTGGAAATTTTTGCTTAAATTTTGTCTAGTTTCCATCCAGTACCTATGTTTTTATAGAGAACAACTCCTTCATCATACCACTAACCCTAATATCTCTACTACTCTATAATAGCCTCATGGAACTGGCTACAATGGTGGGATGAACTCCTAATTTTGCTGCTACACCTGCTATTAGTAAAACAGTAGCAGTAGCGATCATTACTACTATGCTATTGCTGTTCCCTGTAATGGCTAATTCAAAACTGCTATCCTCGAATAGCACGTATCTCTTTCCATAAAATAAATCTCTAATTGCCCCATTGTAGCTAAATAATTATGAACCTCTCCTCTCTTGTCACCATTGCTGCTATCATTCTCACTTTATCCATACTTCTTTACCCTAGCCATAATTTGGTTTCCCTTAATCACCTTTGTTCACCTTCACCTCAATATGCCTCACTTTTACACATTTCTCTGCACATTTTGCCTATCATTTTAGCCTTAAAAACACTTTAATTCTTTTCTCTCATCTTAATCTAAATAATTATTAACAGTAACCATCTTCACTAATGCCTTTCCCCTTATAATTTGCTTCACCCTTTGTAATTTCATTTTTATCTCTATAATTAGCTCTCCTCAAATTAAATTAAGAGGGTGAGTTGGTGCCTCCTCCATTATTCTTCCTGTTCAATTTTAGCAAGCAAAGAAGAAAGGATTGTTTTGACATTTAACAATTTCATATAGGAAATTGCATAATAGAGGGTTGGAACTTTCTTCTTCTTAGTGTTTCAGTCCTCCTTCTCTATTTTTCTATTTCAACCGCCTTTCGATCCCTTCCACCTCCCATCTCTTTTTCCTCTTCTCCTTTTTTTTTCCTTTTTCTTTTCATTTTGAAGATTATAGTCTTTTAGTGAAACTGACTACAATCTCTATTCCCCTTTCAATCCTCTATGTTTATAAGTTTTACAATCAACCCTCCTATGCAATAAATCAAATCCCTTAATCCTTATTTTTATTATTTTATTTTTCTTCATATGTGTGTGTGTGTGTGTGTGTGTATATATATATATTAATATATATATATATATAATATATATATATATATACATATATATATATATACATATATATATATGCATTTGCAATTATTCTTGATTGGGTTATATCTCTTTTATTTGAAAATTTATTTTGTCCTTCGATCATGCTCCTAATCATAAATAAATTTCCCTTTTTTAACCTTACTTAACAATTGATTACCTTAATTTGCCTTGATTACATGCTTAAATGATAGTAATTTATCAAACTAGTCCTGAATGTTACATATTCTCCCCCACTTAAGCTATTTCATCCTTGAAATAGAATTGAGGTCCTTATCTTGCTAACTAAAGGTGCCATCACTTTCAAATTTTATAAAATCCCCTAATACTCCCTTCTAGTCCTCAAATAATATACTTTGGTACTTTAAACCTCCTTACCATAGCTAAAAATAACTTACCTTCTAATTATTATGGAAGAATCCTTAATTTTTTTTTGGTTACGCAATAACATTTTCTAAAGTATTTCTTTAAGCATATAAACATTACGATAATTAAATTCTATATTATATTTAGAAACTATCTTATGTAAAATTATATTATTATAAAACATTATGTTTTGGCCTAAAGTGAACCTTTTTAATATAGCATAAAATAAGGCTACTTACTTAGTTTTCTCTTAGTTATGGGAGCTTGCTGAACACCTAAGCACATTCTTACATATGTATAGTTAGTCTCACCAGGATCATTTAATGTAAATTGAATCAACATATATATGCAATTAAATAACATAAACATACTTTTTAATATGTAACTAAGGTTTCTAGGATAGTAGACCTGCTATGATATTCACCAACATTCCTATTACTCACCTTTACTAAGGTTAATATATATCTCCTTTGATTTAAAATGAACTAAGGTATCTTTTACAAATGTTATTATTGACTAATCAAATATAGGTAAAATATCTTATTTAATAAGTCTATGTAGGCATATGAAATCCTAGTTACCCTTAGGGGTACAATTAAAAACTCCTAGTGCTATAACTTATTTAAGGTACCCTTAATTACTCCTATACAATAAGCTAGAAATATCTTGCTCCTAGACTAATCTAGAATATATTCAATTCCCATTCCTTCCTACTACTATCTTTTCATGAATAGTTCTTAAAATGTGTAATCATTATTACAATTAAAGTTTATATCATGTGTAAAATTAGATTATTGTATAACTTTGCATTTCAATGCAAAATTAATGTTTTCAAATGACATCAAATAGGACTACTTACTTATAGCTTCTTTTAGTTATGTGAGCTTGCTGAATATCTGAGGACACCTTTTCTTATATATGTAGCCAATTTTGGCAAAATCATCTTACATGACTCACTTCAATTATGTATGCATATATGTAACATTTACATGCTTATAACATGGGATTTAAAATGTCTTAAAACCATTGGCCTTTTTTGATACCATTATTGTAACACCCTACCCATAGGTCACACCTTGGTAATAAATGGGGAGTGTTACCGTATAATTTTATGCTTGAACTTGGGAGGTTATTACTCACTTAGTGAACTCAAAGATAACGTTAGCTAAGACTAATCAACAACTTGACCACCATGAGAAAATGGTTTCTCCAAATAGATGGTTGAAGATAAAATTTTGGCAACATAATAGCTACCCAGAGGGCTACAAAAAATATTCACTTGTATGAGAAACACATTTATACCT
>CANXYI010690012.1:0-10182 GCA_948208565.1 Hura crepitans
AGTAAAAGAAGAAAATAAAGGTAAAAAATTGATATGAAAGAAAAGTTTTTTTAAGAAGGAGATGGAAAAGGAAAGGAAAGGAAGAGAAGTGGAGGGATTAATTTGGTTTATTTATAAGAAAAATTTTAAAAAATGATTTTGATGCATTATTAAAATTTAATTGTATAATTGGTGTATTTAAGCCATAAAAGGAGAAGATATAATAGTATGGAAAAGAAAACTTAACATATTCTTGTCTCCTCCATTTTCAAGGTTATAGATAACTTAACCAATATTATATTCATTAACATCATAAGGTAAAAACATATGTCATCATCTAATACTTTTCCCTAAGCCTTTTTATGCTCTTAATTGTGTATATTCTTAGTTTTTATTGGATTATTTTTGGGCTGCCATTAGAACTATTGAAGAAAAGGAAAAAAAACAAGGCATGGATTGAAAGGAAAGGCTGTAATTAAAGATTAATCCGTTCCCAACTTGCTTGTGATCATCTACCAGTATGTGTCTAAAATTAATTTCTAAATTTCTGTAAATTTTGTGGGAATTTGGTAGTTAGGTTATAATATGAAATTCTTATTATTTTAGGTGAAATAGATGTTGTTCGATTCGTTTTGATGCAATTGACGTATGATTATTGATGAGAAATGTGTGTAAAATATGTATAAACAAATTATAACTAAAATTGGCATGATTTGGGATAAAAAAAATTGAGATTTGTTATTGTTTTCTGATGAATTTTATGAATTGAAATCGTTAGTCCCAAAGGCCTCAGAGTCATGACCTTTTTGGGGCACAAGGCTTTGAGCCTTATAGGCTATAAACATATTGTGAGGGTTTTGAGGACCTCATGGCTATTACCCCTTAAGGGGCACACGATCGTGATCCCTAAATTTTAACAACTATAAAACATGTGTTTTGATCAATAAAGCAAATTTTGTATGAGGTTTCAATTTAAGTTAAAGCAATTTAACTCACACATAAATAGGATTAAATGGACATAGAAACAACACAAAATGAGTAGAAAATATATAAGAAATTCCATGAATATTATGATGCATTCCATGATGCAAAAGAGTGATAAAATAAGAAATTGCATATGAATTGTCATGGAATTAACTACAATGCTTAAAGAAGATTTGAATATGGCATAGTAACATATAAATGATGATGATACGTGACATGAGATGATTAAAAACACTACATTGAGAACATGATTTAAATTTGTGATATTGTAGACGCCCTACCTTTTTGGCCTAAAATGATAGCCAGAGACAGGCTTAAGCAATAAGGTAAGAAACCTAAAACCACTGTCCGTATGGACCATCATGGTACAAGTCCACCCTGAACTTGATTTTGTACAGTTCGCATGGATTAACATAAACCTAGCCTAGAGGAACAGAGCCCACAGCCTATGGTCTGCCAAGATAAACCAAAGCTTATGTTCGATGGACTAACATAAACCTAGCCTAGAGGAATAGGGCCTACAACCCATGGTCCATTAGGATAAGCCAAAGCCCATGTCCACACGGACTGACATAAACTTAGCCTAGAACAAAGCCTATGGCCTACAGGATAAATTGTAGCTTTGGTTTGCATGGACCTAGTGAACCTGAACCATAGTCTGCACGGACCTTTCGCTAAAAAGCTTCCAGAACCTTAATCTTCATATTTAGACTCTGACTTCTAATCTTACTAGAACTCCTTCTCTCTTTTGGATGGGAGAATTGGCTAAAAAACTATAAATACCCCTTCTAAGGGGAGAAAAAGAGGATTTAAATCAAGAATTAAGACCTATAATTTCAAGAGTCTAAGATGAAGACTCCAAAGTAGGATTCGCGCTACTAGTCCTAAACCCACGCTGAAAAAATTATTCTTTTAAAACCATAAAATTGTCTTGTTGCTTGGTGTTAACTATAAGGTAAGATCTAAGGCCTATTTCATTCTTCGTCTTCATTCATTATATCCATGTTGTTTCTGCAACCAAGGATCTCCTAAGATTAATCGACATATGAGGTGATTTTATGTAATCCCCACATTGATTATAGGAGTAGATTAATGTTTTAAATTATTTTCATTATGTCTTAAATCATTCATAGAAAAAAATGTAATCATACTTACTTTTTGGAATTGGCACCCAAATGTGCACAGACTTATTTTAGTGAATACTAAGGTTCGCATGGACCAAATATTTGAATATATGCATGGTATGTGGTCTGTATGAACTAATGTTCGATAATTGTTTCACATTCATCTTCTGTACTCTATTTTAACACTCTATGTATTGATCTATATTTACACCTTTGGAATGTATTGTAATCATTATGTTTCTTAATATGCATGTCATTGATATTCTAGAATTAATTTTCAGTCCATATAGACTCCCTTTCACGAAGAGTGTAGTTCGTGGGAATATATGCTTTGAGAATATGTGTTTCATGTGCTAGTCCATATAGACTCCCTTTTATGAGGAGTGTAATCCGCATGGATATGTATTTTATGAATATGTGTTTTATGTACCGGTCCGCATAGACTCCCTTTCATGAGGAGTGTAGTTTGGATGGACAAATATAGTCTGCATAAATGTTGTTGTGCTGAAGTTGTGTTTTCCTTTTCATGATTAGTTAGTCATTCTCTCATTCATAACAATTATTTGGGCATATTCCATGATCATTCATATCTACATTTAAATATGCTTGTTATTATTCCATTTGGTACTATTATTTGGTCCTTATGGACCTCTATTTGTGTTACTAATCACTTTCTTTTAAGTTGTGTAAGATTAACCATCCAAGCTGGATATGAGGTCTAGATGGATGTCTTAGTTATGACATCTTATAGTCTATACGGACATAGACTGAGGGCTATATCAGTCTGTATGGACTTGCCAACACATAAATGGGACAATTATTTAATCTTTATTTGCTTATTTGGTTTTTATACCTTTTATCTCTTTTGGTTTATCTTGGATTGTAATAGAAAGTTTAACAACTTATTTTACATGTAAAAAGCCTAACCTCAAATTAATGATTTTTCTACTTAATTAGTTGGTGTTTTTTTTTTATAACAAAACGGTTTTGAGTTTTCCTTAATAAAAGTCATATAAAATGTATTTTAATAAAAGTCAATCTCCTAGAGATGAGAGTTGGGCAATTACTGTCAATTCCTATAGAATTACGAGTAATTTTAGGTCAAACAACAACTAATAATTGACTCGATTTGTGGATGATCAATTTACATTTATGCTTTGAGTATTATAACTTATTTTCTTTATGTAAAAAGGTGACATGTATGCTTTTAATTAAAATGCTTACTTGCACAATACGTGATTAATAAACATTAGAATATAAAGGAATGTATATTATTGGGGCATAAATAAGATATGATTTTGAACCTTTTTTGGGCAAAAAGATCAGTGATCCTAGTGTAGAGCTAGGAGGCGACTCTAAACACTAATCGGCTCGTCCCCGATACAACAAAAATCTACAATGGTAACTCCACTGGGGACTGAGAATTGAATTCAAAAATGCCTAGATAATATGCCTTCTAATGTTCTAATTTTTATCAGTCACATGCATTTCATCTTATTTAAATTTTGTCCCTTTTTACCTTGGATGGTGTAGTGAACCATGAACCCATTTTTCATTTAAGAATGAGGAATTGCTACCATATCCATCACTCACAAGCCTTATACCTTCGGGTATATTGAACGGTGAACTAATTGGTCACTATTATCCTTGATTAAAAAGATTGTTAGGAGGGACACCCACTTATGCGAACCATAAAGCCTTTTTAGACCGAACTGTGAAGCCCGTATAGTTAAGTTTAGCAACTTCCCCTAGGTTGTATGACTATAAGAGTTTGTGATTGCATTATGATTGCTATGTGGCCCTATTACATTTAACCTTTATTTAGAGTGGGGCCAAGCCCATTATGCCTTTTATCTAGAATGAGCCTAGCCTAATTTTACCTTAAATAAGACTTAAATGTCATACTTCATTATCTTTGCATGCCCTTTAAATATGAGAGGTCATTAGGCCTAATTAGGTCTATAATTGAACTTGGGTTTCCCCACTGATGCTTAGGTAAGCCCATTTAAGGAAAGAATGGCTTAACCATATGTGTGGGAGGAATAAAGTTGGAAGGCTTCTTGCTTGTGTTTGTCTTTATACATCCTAATGTGTATCCTTTTGTTTTTTTTATGTGCACATGCATAATGTTGTAAATCCACATTGCACCCATGAACTTCATATCTCCCTTATTTTATGAAAGTTTATGACTTGTATAAATGTATCATATGAGTTTTTATATTCCATGCAAGCATCTATGTAATGCCTTAGGTTGCATACATTGTAAACATACTTTATATAACTTTAGGACATCTTACGCTAGCGTATGTTATTTCTTAGGATTATCCCCATATTAGAATCTTATAACCTCACCCATACATTAACTATCTATATAGGCATACATAACATAGACATTATACATAGAATCTAAGGAATGGGCACCTCAATATATATCTCATATTCTCAAGGGTTCATACATACATGTATAACATGTACCTCACAACTATGCACATAACATATACCTTCATATGTATCCTACATATCTAGAACCATGCATACATCTTTACATGTATTTTCATAGGATCATGCATACATCTTTACAAGCATTTTCATCTGTATCTCCATATGCTTAAAACCTTGCATATATCCTTATATGTATCATATACATTTAGAATCATACATGTACCCTTACATGTATTTTCACATGATCACATATAATTGCAACCATACACTATCTTCATATGTATCTCTATGCATGCATTTTTGTATACATGTACAATTATCTTATATAAGAAACCCTATAAATATACTAACACGTGTCGGATATAGCATAAGTTCTCTTGAACGTACCCATTATTTTAGGCCTAGTCCTTAACTATCCCATAAAATATTATTTATCTCATCTTACATAAGCGTACGTACCCTCATACCATCTCGAGCATGCATGATAAAGCCATCCACACATGCGCTCACTATTGGGACCATCCTAACCCACCACCTAGTGTAGATATAATATGCATGCACCCTTAGAGACATGCAAAACATAACATGTGCCTTACATCACGAGTCATCTTTTATATAGGCATATAACTTTACACATTCTTGCATATTAAAATAGGCATAACATATATGCAAACCTCATCCGTATCCACACACATTTACAAGATAGAAGTTGCATCACGTACACACATTTGGCATTATCTTGCATCATTTATACACTTCTTAGCATACATCGCACATCATTCATGCACACTTATGCACCATAGTGCATGACCCATACACCATGTTACATAATAACCTGACATCAGAATGACCACTTGTATACATATATTGTAGATCATCCTTTGCTCAAGCTCTTCAAAGGAAAAAACTCAGTCCCTTCTTTCTTTTAAACACCGTTTACCACCACCAGCCCTAAAACTTATGGCGAAAATCAATTCGTGACAGTACCCATAATAAGTAAGGTAATGACATCGTTAGAACAATAGATAATAATTTTTATGGAGGAAAAGATTCAAGAAAAGGTTGGACAAACAGCCCAACAACAAGGCATTTTGAAAAATCCAATAGACATAGACCAAGGAACCAAGCCTAGTTGCCCGTCACACAAGTTTGCTAGGTTAAATAGACCTTTGTCCATAATATTCAAAGAATTGAGGGAGAAAAACCTTTTTTAACCATTGACACCTAAACCTTACCCATAAATATTTTCATGATCTATACTGTGCCTATCATCAAAGAACTGGTTATCTCACTAACAAAAGTACGACCCTTCGCCTTGCTATTCAAGACCTCATAGATTAGGGCAAAATACCCAATCCAGGAAATGCACCTAATGGATAGTCTCAAGATCATATAGCCATTCCTCAACCCTTTGAAGGATGAGGATCTCTATTCTTGACTTTCAGTTTGCCATCTAGACTTGATGATGTCCAACCATGAGAGCTCACCAATCAAGGATGTAGAAAACCTCAATAAGGATTAAGCTAGGATTCATTTTTGATTAGTTTCTTTTTTACTCTATTTGAACAGTTATTATTTTTAATAAGACATTGTTTTGATTTTTCATTAGCATCTTTATTTACCTTACTCATTGAATAACATGGTACTTTTGAAAGAGAGATGAGAGATTTCAGAAAAAAGGGATAAGCTTAATCCACAGGTATCATAAAAAGTTCATGATTTTTCCTAAGAATGGCTCACCACTATTGCACACAATTTTGAAGCTCAAAACTCAATCTTTCCTTGTAAGGCATGAGAAATATCCTTGAACATGAGATAAGAGAAAAGAAGAAATAAAAAACTATAGGCAATTAAACCCAAATGAATGCTGTTTTCCTTTAATCTTAAGAGAGGTCCTAGTTCAGTAAGCTCTAAAGATTAAGGCATCAAAATCTTTTTCTAATCATTTTCTTTAAAGTCTAAGAGCTCATAGGAATCATTATAAACAACAAACATTTCTAGGTTTTTACTTATGTAAAAATCCAAAGGTTGAAAGGCTCTAAAATGTCAAAACTCCAAAGCCTACAAAAGCAACAAGATTTATCTTAAACCTCAAATAACCGAGCATCCTCTTTTCAACTGTGGTTACCCTCATTAAAAAGAAAAGTTTTTTTTTTAATATTCACGAGGCTAATTAATCAAAAAAATGAGCTTAGGCAAAAGTTAGGGAAATTGAGAGAAAATATTTAGTCAAAAAATCTTCAGGATTAGTTGATAATAAGGATATCATCAATGCAACACTCGAAAAGCTTAAAAGGATAACATTCAACATACAACAGAAGCACAAAGATTCAAAATGCTAGGGGCACGAAGCTAGCACCTACAAAAAGCTACTTATTGATATGAAAAGCTCCATCAACCTCCTACGACATGAGCTTCAAGACATATCACTCTAAGTTCATAGTCTACAAAGTGCATAAGCTTTAAAATATATCCAGCCATTTAAAAGGATACAAGTCCATATCCAATTAATCAAAGACGGCATGATAAGGTCTAAAGCCTTAACCAAATGTGGATAAGCTAAATTAAATGAAAAAAAATTAAATAAGCTCACTAGGCTGAAAACTTGCAAAAGTTTATGAGCTTTAAAACATAACTAGCCATTTCAAAGGATGCAAGTCTAGATCCAATTAATCAGAGATAACATGGTCAGGTCCTAAGCCTTAACCAAATGTGGATAAGCTAAATTAAAAAGAAGAAGAAGAAGAAGAAGAAGAAGAAGAAGAAGAAGAAGAAGAAGAAGAAGAACAAGAAGAAAAACAAGCTTGCTGGGCTAAAAACTAACAAAGGGCAGCCTAGGCAAAAATTAGAGTATACCTCGCTAGATCAAAAACCCGTAAGGGGAGATCTAGGCAACAATTAGAGGTAAAGAGAAAATATTTAGTTGAAAAATCTTCATACCAGCTAATAACAAGGGTACTATACTTTGCAATCACATGCTTTATCACTTGTTCATTATAATCATTCATCCTTCAGCTACACGTGCTTAAATGCTCTCCACAATGAATTGACATTCCCTTGCCTCACCACCTTTATGGCATATTCCATTCAACCTACTCCTTTCTTCCTTCATGGAACATTTCTCTTCCCTCTCAACATCTCAACTCAACCTACTTCTCTACGCCTCCCTTTCATTCTTTCATCACCCTAACCTAGCCTACCACTTTGTGCCTTCACTTTCATAAAACCTAAGTTTTTCCTATGACAAGTCTGAAAGGAAAATGATATCAATAATGAAACATATACTGGTTCATGCATATAGACATATAGTTACCCATAAATCCAAAAAAAGATTTACTCACTCACATTCTAGGAAAGATACCTATTTGCTTGTATATTCATCTGCCTTCATCATTCATCCATCATAAGAGAAGAATCATTCATTTATCATAAGAAAAGATTCATTCATTATTTAATATACATTTGCCTTCATCATTCATCTATTATAAGAAATGATTCATTCATTCATTCATTCATCTAGGGAAAGATAAATTCATATGTCCATCTAAGAAAATAAAAGTTAGATTCACCATTCGTTCATTTAAAAAGAACTCAAGCAAAAGCATATACACCACTTCGTTTATGTTCATCCAAAATGCATAAACTCATGTTCATCCATTAGGTAGCCAAACATGTTGGTCACCACATTCATCACCCAATTACCACATTACATTCATCACAAATACATATCAGATACACATATGTGCTAGCATCACCAAATTCATACATTCATTTAAAGAAAGTTAAGCATAAAAATGTATATCCATATTTATACATGCACAAACATGCATTAACTCACACCCATTCAAAAGGATATGCATTAATTTATCCACATTTGTGCACATGTGTCAACACACCCTTTTTCATACTACAAACACTTAAACATGCTAACATGCCTTTTCACTATGCATGAAAACAAGCATCATTCTTTAATGCCTTACTATTATGTTATGCATTAGGCATCATGTATCAATACTTCCTTTTTTCCATGTATATAACTATGCATCGAACATTATATGTTAATACTTTTCTCATTAGGCATCCTTTGCATGAAAATATGCATTATTTATCTCTATGTTTTCTTATGCATGAAAACATACATCATTTATCCCTATGTTTTCTTGTGCATAAAAACATGCGTCATTTATCTCTATGTTTTCCTATGCACGAAAACATGCATTCTTTATCTTTATGTTTTCCTTTGTATGAAAACATGCCTCATTTATCTCTATGTTTTCCTTCGTATGAAAACATGTATCATTTATCTCTACATTTTCCTTTGTATGAAAACATGTATTATTTATCTCAATGTATCTTCTACATGAAAACATGCATCATTTATCTTTATGTTTCCTTTACATGAAAAAATGCGTCATTTATCTCTATGTTTCTTTTACATGAAAAAATGCATCATTTATCTCTACATGAAAACATACATCGTTTATCCTTATGTTTTCATACATAAAAACAAGCATCATTCATGCATCATCTGTATACAACAACATGTTTTCAATGCCTAAATACATATCTCATTCACTAATTGCTTTTAAAACACTCTAACATGCATCATTTATCTCCATGTTTTCCTTTGTATCATTTATCTCTATGTTTTCTTTCCATGAAAACATGCTTCACTTATCTCTATATTTCCATTGCATGAAAACATGCATCATTCATCTCCACATTTTCCATGCATTAATCCTTTGCATGAAGGCATGCTACATTTATCTCATCATTTTCTTTATGAAAACATGCATCAACACAAGTTCCTGATTTCTTATGCATGAAAACATGCATCAACACATCTTTTTTCGAATCACTAATAAGTTCTTAAGTCCTTTATGCATGAAAACATACATTGTCCATTATCAACACCTCACATGAAAACATGCACTAATCCTTTTGCCTATGCATTAATCTTTTTTCATTACATGCAAACATTCCTTATCCCTTTTTCTCTGTATGCAAACATGTATTATCCCTTTTTTCTATATGAAAACATGCATTATTCTAAATTACCAACATGTTTTTCATGCATGAAAACATGCATCTTCCTTGTATATTAACCATATATGCAGCAAACTGCAAATTTTCTTAAGCTGCCAAGAGGTGTGAACACCTAGCTACCAAGAAGTGCAAACACCAAGCCACCAAGAGGTGTAAATCAAACGCTGCCAAATGGTGTGAATGTCAACACTAGAAAATGCATAACAAGTTTGATCGTAAAGGTGAGAGATAACAAGCTGTATCACGTAGACATGAAATAGTAAGCTAGATCACAAAGAGCAAAATGGCAAACAAAAAACTTCAAGTATATTACTAAGTCTTATACTTTGATATGCACTATTATCTAGCATTTCATAGCACCACACTAAAGTAGGGGCAACTATAGATGCCTAGATTTTGAGCCTATGATGATAACCAGAGACATGTTTAGGAAACAAGGCAAGAAACCTAAAGCCATGGTCCATACAAACTATTTTAGTGCAAGTCTGCCTGGACTTGATACTATAGGGTTTGTACTGACTAACAAAGACCTAGCTTAGAACAATAGAGCCTATGGGCCATGGTCTACCAAGATAAACCAAAGCCAATGTCCACATGGACTAGAATA
>CANXYI010690104.1:0-18882 GCA_948208565.1 Hura crepitans
TGATGAGATTTTTTAGAAATGAATCAAGGAAGAAGATGAAAATGGGGATTTCCTCTAAAAGTGGCATCGGTTCTAGCAGCCAACAAACAAGAAAATTTCTTCTTTTGTGAGTGGATTTTTCCACTTATCACCACTCATAGACATATGTCATGGCCTTAGGCTAGTTGACATGTTACGGGTGGGTCCCACAACCTCCCAATCTATCCCAAAATAACTCAATTTTGGTAGAAATTTTGGGAAATTTTTTAAAATCATATAGACCTCAAAAAATTATGTTGTTTATTTTCAAATTCCTTATTTACTCCCCTCTACATACTCGTAAATTTTCACAGCCAAATTCCTTATATATGGTAGTTTTCAGACTATCTCAATTTGTATACCAACCTAAAAAAATTATGGGAATTTACAAACGACCTCGGAATTCAAAAATTCTTTTGCCAATGGACTCAATGGAATTTTTGAGTTTTAGGGTACAATATTTTTGGGTCTGTCTAAGCACATCCTAGATCATTCTTGGCCTAACTCCATTTAACCCCATAGATCACTAGCTTATAGTCAAAAATGAATTAATGGTTCTGCTTAATTTTTAAATTTTGCTTTTTTCATCATTTTAAAGCCTCTTGAAGTTTCATGACTAGTGTCGTTGCCTTGATTCTCCTGCAAATGACTCGATACCACGGGCACACTTTTTTGGACCTAGTGGCACTATTCATGAAGCCTCAATGCATGGGCATTATAACTCTTCCCCTCTTAAGAAAATTTTATCCTCAAAATTACCTTAAGTAAATAGTTGTGGATACTTGACTTTCATCTATTCTTCTAGTTCCCATGTAGCCTCTTCAGTATTATGATATCTCCATAGCATCTCAACCTATGGTATGGATTTATTTCTCAACTACTTTACCTCATAAGCTAAAATCTGCATAGGTTCCTCTTTATAACTTAAGTCAGGCTATATTTCAATGTCTATCATCAAAATCACATGTGAAGGATCCGACCTGTACCCCATGAGCATTGATACATGGAAAACATCATGAATTTGTTATAGCTCAGGTGGTAATGCTGGACTATAAACTAGTGGCCTAACCCTTTTTGAAATCTTGTAGGGTCCGATAAATCGAGGACTCGACTTCCCCATTTTCCTAAATCTCAATACCTTTTTCCATAGAGAAACTTTTAGAAATACTTTTTCACTAACTTTATATTCAATATCCTTTCATTTTAGGTTAACATATGATTTTTGTTTGTTAATTATAGCTTTTAGTCTGCCTCTGACCACTTTTATTTTTCCTCTGCATCTTTAATCATATCAATACCAAAAATTTTATTCTCCCCAATTTCACTCCAACATAGAGGAATTCTACATCATATGTCATACAAAGCTTTATAAAGTGTCATTCCCAAGTTGAACTGATATCTATTATTATAGGCAAATTCTACCAAAGATAGGTATTGATCCCAACTACCTTTAAACTTAATTGCATAACTACATAGCATATCCTTGAGTACCTATATCACCCTTTCTGACTGTCCATTAGTCTGAGGATAAAAAGCTATATTATAGGCTAGTCTGGTGATTAATTCTTCCTATAGCTTCTTCCAAAATCTAAAAGTAAAATGAGGAACTCTATGAGAAATAATGGTTACTAGCAAACCATGAAGTCTGACTATTTCTTCTACATACAATCTAACTAACTTCTCTAAAGAATAATCTATCTTAACTGAAATAAAGTGAGCTATCTTTGTCAATCTATCAATAATTACCCATACAACATTATATTTACCCCTAGTCATAGGTAAAGCCATCACAAAATCCATAATCACCTTCTTCCATTTCCATTTTGTTATTGCTATAGGATGCAACAATCTAGAAGGAACTTGGTGTTCAGCTTTCACTTATTGACATGTTAGACACCTTGTAACATATTCTGCCACATCTCTTTTTATACTAGGCCACCAATAATGAGACTTCAAGTCTAAATACATCTTTATGCTCCTAAGATGCATACAATAAGGAGCTTCATGAGCTTCCTTCAGTATCTATAATTTTAGGTCATTAGTACTAGGTACACACAACCTATTCTGATAATACAGACACCTATCTTTATTTGATTCAAACCCTGTGGCCTTCCCCTCTTTGACTTTACTAACCATCTAAACCAACTACTCATCTTTCTTTTGAGTTTCTTTAATCTGCTATTGAAAATCAGTTTTCACCTATAACTCAGCCAAAATGGCATTCTTTGGAGTATACTATAGTATGACATTAATGGATTTTAGAATTACCATGAATTTTCTACTCAAAGCATCTACTACCATATTTACTTTCCCTGGGTGGTAATCAATTAGACAATCATAATCTTTTATTAGTTCTAACCACCTTTATTACCTCAAATTCGACTCCTTCTAAGTGAGGAGGTATTTTAAACTTTTATGATCTGTATAGATATAATATGTTTCCCTATGCAAGTAGTGCCTTCATATTTTTAGAGTAAAAACAATAGCAACTAGCTCTAGGTCATGAGTAGGATAATTCCTCTCATGTGGCTTCAACTATCTTGAAGCATAAGCTACTACTTTTCTATCCTACATCAACACATAACCCAAGCCATTTAGTGAAGCATTATTATACACTATGAAATCCTTACCCTATTTAGGTTGAATCAGGATAGAAGCTTCTATCAACATCTTTTTCAATTTCTCAAAACTTTCTTGACATTTATTATCCCTTTCAAACTTCACATTCTTCCTAATCAGCCTAGTCAAATGAGTAGCAATGATAGAAAACCCTTTCATAAATCTCCTATAATACTATGATAATCCCAAAAAGCTTCTTATTTTTATCACATTCCTAGGTGGTTCCCATTCTAACACTGCCTTTACATTACTAGGGTCAACTATAATCCCCTCTACTGAAACTATGTGCCCTAGAAAAGCAACTTCACTCATCCAAAACTCACATTTACTAAGCTTGGCAACCAATTATTTCTCCCTCAGAGTCTGTAACACAACCTTGAGATGTTGTTCATGCTCTTCCTTATTTCTAAAATACATTAGAATGTCATTTATGAACACCACTACAAACTGGTCCAAATAAGGTTAAAAAACCCTATTCATTAGATCCATAAAAGCTGTTGGTGCATTAGTGAGCCCAAATGGCATCACCAAGAATTCATAATGCTCGTACTAGATTTTAAAAGTAGTTTTAGGAATATCAGCCTCTCTAATTCTCAACTGGTAATGCTCAGATCTTAAGTCAATCTTTGAGAATACACTTGTACCTCTCAACTTGTCAAAAAGATCATCTATTCTGGGGAATGGGTATTTATTTTTCACAGTTATCTTATTTAGCTACCTATAATCAATACACAATTGAATCGACCTTTCTTTCTTATTTACAAATAATATAAGTGCTCCCAAAAGAGATACACTAGGTCTAATAAAACCCTTGTATAATAGATCTTATAACTGTACCTTCAGTTCTTTTAATTCTTTAGGTGCCATTTGATAAGGAGCAATGGTTATTGGAATTATATCAGGATATACCTCAATTTCAAAGTCAAGTTCTCTCTAAGGTGGTAAACCTAGCAACTCAATAGGAAAGACATCAAGAAATTTAGAAACCACAGGGATATGTTCATGATTGGTGCTAGGAGCATTCATGTCAACGACATAAGCCAGATATGCTTCACACCTTTTCTGAAGAAGTTTTCATGCTGTAACAGCGGAGATAAGATTATTCAAAAGACTTCTCTCACCATCCACTATCACTGACTAGCCCTCTTAGTTTGAAGGGTTAATTTTTTATATCTACAGTTAATTATGGCTTGATGCTCAGCCAGCCAATCTAATCCTAGTATCACATCAAACTCATGGAATGGTAGATCAATTAGAGCAGTAAAAAATTGATATCCCTAAATCACCAGAGGACGTTGCCTATATACCCTGTTCACAGTAACACTTTATCATATAGGATTACTGACTTTGATATTTATAGCAACATGTTCAAGCTTTAACCCTATATTTTGTGCTTGCGTAGTACATATATATGAATAGTAAAACTAGGTTCTATTAATGCCAAAATTAGAACATCAAATAAATAAAAAACATCTGTTATGACATCTGGTGCTATAGCCTCTTTTATGGCTCTCACAGTATACTATCTAGTAAGAGCACAAGCCTTAATTTTTGTACCTTGGCTAGCACTAGGCTGCTTTCCTCTATTCTACCTCTGACCTTTATTCTAAGGTGCAACATTAGATGCCTATGTCTGAACACCCTTTGACTATCTTTGAGAACACTCTCTTCGGTAATGGTCTCTAGCACCATAATAAAAACACTCTCCTCTTCGGGCTAGTCTACACTATCCCCAGTGTTTCTTCTAACAAGTTTTACAAGTTGGAGGTCCATTTTTATTACTCCCAGTACTAAAAGCACTATCAACTCAAGGAGGCAATCAAGGTCTACCTATGGAAGCTTGTCTAGATCTGTAGGACTGTGCTTATCTCTACCCCTGATACCCTGACTGATACTAGGGCCTAGGCTAAAACTATGTCTGTGACTGACCCTCTCTTCTTTGCTTGTTATCCTTTGACATTACACTAGACTATTGCATAGTGGATTTTCTCTTTCTTTGGAAGAATACCTCTTCTCTTGCACCATTTCTTCCATATCATATGCAGTTGCCACCAATACTACAAAATCTTTCTCTCTAGGGAGCTATCTACATTCTTAATTCTATATTCAGCCCTGTTAAGAATCTCTTATATTTCCCTTCTTCATCAAGAATAAATTCTTTAGCACACTTCAGTACCATGGTAAAATCTTTCTCATATTCTGACATATCCTTCTTCCCTGCTTCAAGTTATGGAATTCTTATCTCTTTTTATCCTTTATGAGTCAGGTATATATTTCTTCCTAAACTCCTTAAGGAAAAACTCCTAAGTCAAGTTTGCAGGTGCTTTTCTCCTTTTAATAGTGTTCCACTAATTATAAGCTTCTTCCTAAAGAAGATAGTGGCACACTAGTAATTTTTTACTTCTATACAATTCAGCTACTCCAAAACTCTAAATGTTTTATATGGCTAGTGCTTAACTCTGGCAATATCAACCTCTTTCCTCCTTAGGAAATCAATAGCTCCCATTTTCTTTAGCCTTTTTAAAGGAGTTTTTTGTGGAGGAGCTAATGGTGGAGTTGGTACTAGAGCTGGAGGAGGTAGAGGTGGATTAGCAATAGTAGTATGTCTAAGTAATTTCACTATCTACTATAATAGAGTAGGAGATGCTTCTACCTACTATTGACCAGGCACTTATGGTTCTGGTTATTATGCAGCATCACTGGGTTCAGGTACGGATGCATTACCTACCCCTTATATAGTTATACGTGAAAAACTAGCCCCTCCTTCGGGTACCTGATCAGCCATATGCTTATTACAAAAGGAACAACCTATCAGCCTCATACAATATAATATTTTAGAGGAATTAAAACTTATATAGTTGCACTCATGAACTCTACCTAGGAACATTATAACTAGGCTTTGATACAACCAAATGTGACACCTCCTACTAGATTTTGAGGAAACTCAATAAATGGTGCACTTCTCGCTAGGTCACCCATCTTGAAATTTGCTCTTTTGGTTCATTCATTTAACTTTTACCAAATTCCTATCATTTGAATTAGCTTAGCTTTGAAACTCATTTCGTCTTTTTATAGGCTCAACTTAAGGTCACACAAGTCTATTTATACCAAAAATAACCATTCATAGACTTCTCAGACTTTTACTTAACATTGGCAGCATAACGGCTATTCGAGTGACTAACCAAAATTTTTAACATCTATAAAACACTTCAATAAAAAATATCTCACATCTCTTAGACCCTTCTGTTCCCCCAAATATACACCTAACATTAGTTATCTATCAATCATTAACATAGGCCTCAAGCCATAATCAAACAATCATAAATTATAGCCTCCGAATCACATATCATATCATCAAGTAAAGGAAACCACACATTTAAAGCAGTCTGATAATATACTTATTACAAAACATTGTTTATAACATATATGTTTATACAAGCCACCTATACATAGGATACCCATTCCCACCTAAGTACAATGAGTGCAAAAGCTATACAATATATACATAACCACCATCTGTGAACTATCCTCTAAACTCTAGCTATATGCTTTGCAAGGCTGTATCTTGATTATCCTTACCTGGGCACCGAAATAGGTACACTGAGTATATAATATACTCAGTGGTGAACTTCAGCATTTAAATCATGTCATATGGTTCATTCAAGCATATATAGTCACAATATTAATTTATTTAGATTATTAGGTTCGATTAGAATAATTGTGTGCAAATGACCAAAATGCTCCTATGTATACATGCTAAAACATCATTCAGATAATCATGTCAAATTATGCATTTTATTATTTCCAACATCATATTGAATTCATATATTGTTTATTCAATTTATTTAATTGGTCCAACTAGAAAGACGACACTACCATACACTAAATCTAAAGGGAAACAAAAATAGTGTAGTGATCCACATTCTAATCCCTAATCGTTTCACTAGCCTGATCAAGTCATAGCACCCAAAGTGAAAATAACATGATGTTGTCTATCTTACAGACTAGTACAGTGGCCCTCTGGGACCTTGGCCACTGTACTAGCCCTGTTCAAAGATCAAAGATGTCACAATTTAGTTTACCTAGAAGACTGGTATGTTTAACATACTAGTGTAGTGGCCCTCTAGGACTTACGCCATTGCACTAGCAAAAATTAAGTAAATGGCATCAAGTGTGCAAAAGTAGACAATTGTCTACCCAACAAACTAGTACAGTGGCCCTAATGTGGACCTAGGTCACTGTATCGACCATGCCTAAAAATCAAACAATGTAACAACTGCTAAGTCCCTAAGTTGACCAATCAACCCATCCAGTAGGTGTCAAACTAGTGGGTGATTAATCTCAATTTATGTTTATTTCCTTATTGATTACTCTTTTATAATATTCTTACGAGAAAAACAAATAGATATTATTATTATCTCACAGTCTAATTTTAGCCCGGTCTAGTATTGCTGTAATCATGCAGTACCGGGTAAATTCTATGATTATTTTAAGTCCTATAATTTGCCATTATTTAAGGTATATTATACTTGATTTTATTCCATAATTATTTTTCATGTAATTGCCATTTACTATACATGTGTATTTTTAGTTCAGGTATTAGTCAAAACTGGATAGCTACAAGTCATTTTTACATATTTCGATAGCCAATTTTTGATCCATTTCTTATCATTTTTTAATGCAGTATTCACCATTAATCTTATATGGTTCGTAAGCCTAAAGCCATTCATTTTCTAGGCCATTTACAAGGCCAAATCATAGACATTATTCCCATAAGATCCAATCATCAACTTATAGACCTTAAAGGCATATGTTTAGGTTCATTTCAAAAGTACATTTCATGTCCCATATTTCAAGTTTCAAGGTTTTTATTCATTCATCAAAAGTCATCAAAGTTTACTTAGTATTTTCATCCATATAGCTCTCGAGTATAGTAATGTATAAGTCTTAATCATACATTTTCTTCACCTTTCTTACACATTCAAATTCTTATACATAATCCCAACACATTCACACACACACACAAAAGTACATTTTTAGGCTAATTTAGGTATCTTATACATAGCCTATGTCTCGACCATTATGAAATTTCCATACTTTCATATACGAATCCATTTTAATACATATTATACCATTCATTCCATGTATCATAAGCCTAAAATACATATTAACCACACTTTAATCACTAGTATGTACCATTAAATCACACATTATGCTAAATACTTATACACATACACACACAAGTATTCATCCAAGGCCTTAACACAATATTTCATCACATGATCAAGCATTGCACAATACACATACCACTTGTTAATGCTCTTGGTTACTCATACTTCCTATGCCTACCATACAATTCCAAATCACACACACATAATTCCATTATATTTTAATACTAAAAATATTATATTAGTATCCAACACCATGAACATGCCTTCTTATAAGCCCCACACCTCTTGACCATTAGCCAATTCTTGATAAACATACATAATTCAACCATTTTTGCTAACACGCCCTATTATTCCATCACCCAAACATGTAAACTAACCCAAAATCACCTTAAACCCACATTCACACATAATTTAATTCCCTTAATATCTCGGCCAGTAGGCATGACAATAACCTCACTAAGCAAGATTTCTATCTCAACCACCAATTAAACATCATAACAAATGTTCCATTTAAGCTTTAAATTAGTACTAAATTGAACACTAAATTAGCCATTCATATATTTATTTCAAGCCCTTAAAACCCATTAGCATGAGGAAAATACCCAAGTCCACATACCTCAATTTACAAGAGAGAAAATAGCCATCACTTCAAAGACTTCAAACACCCAATTTCCTACCCTTCAACCATGGTAACTTTCTTTTCCCTCCTTCAAGCAATGTGTCCTTCAATTTCCATTAAAAACCATTCAAATACATCCTATTAAACCTTAGGCATCCCAAACAACTATTAACACTAAGGAAAAGGCATGAAAACTCACCCATAACTTTGGGAAATTTTTAAGAATTTGAAAGATCTCAAAACAATTATGCTATTTGATTTAAAATTCCTCATTTAATCCTCTCTACATACTCATAAATTTTTATGACCAAATTCCATCGATAGGGTAGTTTTCAAATTGCCTCGATTTGTGTGGCAAACTAAAAAATTATGAGAATTTGCAAATGGCCTTAACATTCAAAAATTCTTTCACCAATGGACTCAGTGGAATTTTTGAGATTCAAGGTATGATATTTCTTGGTCCGTCTGGGAACATCTCAAGTTATTTTTAGCTCGACTCAATTTAAACCCACAAATCACTAGCTTATAGTCCAAAATGAATTATTGGTTCTGCTAAATTTTAAAATTTTTTCTTTTTCATCATTTTAAATCCCTTAAAGTTTCATGACTAGTACTACTACCTTAATTCTCATGTAAGTGACTTGATAGCTCGAGCACACTTTTCAAACCAAGTGGCACTATTCACGAAGCCTCAATGCACATGTGTTACAACTTAGATCAGTTTGTTTTTATTTTAATTGATGACATTTTGTTGTATTCTAAAAGTAAAAAAAGCATGAACAACACCTAAAAATAGTTCTGTTGGTTTTGAGGGAAGAAAAACCTTATGCCAAACTTAGCAAGTGTGAGTTTTTGCTTAATGTGGTGTCTTTTCTGGGGCACATTACTTCTATAGAAGGGGTTAGGGTTAATCCTAGTAAGATAAAAGTTGTTATGGAATGGAAGGCACCTAAGAACACCACAGAGATAAGGAGTTTTCTTAGATTGTCTGGGTACTATAGATGGTTAAGGGTTTTTCTTTGATAGCATCACCTATGACTCATCTGTTAAGGAAATATGTTAATTTTATTTGGGATGATAGATGTTAAGAGAGCTTTGACAAGCTTAAGGCAATATTGATAGAAGCTCTAATTTTAGTTCATTAAGTTTATGGGAAGGACTTCATCATTTATAGTGATGCTTCATATAATAGGTTGGGGTTTGTTCCAATGCAAAAGAGCAAAATGGTTGCCTATGCTTGTAGACAGTTAAAGCCATACGAGAAGAACTAACTTACTTATGATCTGGAGGTAGCAGCAATAGTATTAGCATTGAAGGTATAGAGACGTTATCTCTATAGTGTGAAGTTTTACATATACATGGATAACAAGAGTTTGAAGTATCTTCCCACATAGAAGGAGTTGAACTTGAGAAAAAGGCGATGGATGGAACTGACAAAAGATTATGATTGTATAATTGATTATCACCCTAGCAAAGCCAATGTAGTGCTTGATGCTTTGAGTAAAAAATCATGGCAACCATAAAAGCCAAGAATGGCAAGTTTCAGTTTATGTCTAATATTGCTTTGTTGGTAGAGGTGCATAGCAACTCTATTACAGCAAGTTAAAGATGGTTAGAAGGATGATTATAGATTGATGAGTGTAATAATTGCCATTCAAGAGGGAAAGCCCACTTATTCCCATCTGTGAAGTTAGTCAAACTAAAACAACCGAGGACTTGACCTAAATCTCACTCCTCTAGTCTTAAAAGATGAGAAAGAGATTTGAGGAATCCTAAATTGTTCCAATTTAGTTGGCCTAAAAAAAGCGAGTTGGGCACCACAAGGTAGAAGTCGCCCTTGGCCAAAGTCAAGAAATAACTTGTAGGGTCAAAACTAGAGCGGTTTGAAACCCTACTTTTACTTATACCTCAAGTTAATATGGAATTTCAATTTTATTTTATAATATTATCCATTTCCTTTAAAGAAGTTTAGGTGTCAAAATATATCACATATTCATATCAAGGAATAATAAGATATTTTTAAAGGAAATAAATGAAGTGCTTGAAATTAAAGATAACATACATAAAATCAGGTAATTGGTTATTTTGAGAACTTTGGTTCTCACATGCTTATTTTTAGAAAATGGAATTTATTGTTTGTGTCTTCTTTTTGTAAAAATCTTTTTTATTAGGAAAAGGCTGATTTAATTAGATATAAAACATTTTCGTGTCTAAAATCAGGCAATTGATTATTTTGATAACTTTGGTTCTCACATGCTTATTTTAAAAAACTGATCTTATTATTCATTAAACCAAATGATTGCTTATTTTGAGAACTTTGGTTATTGCATGCTTGTATGACATACATGAAATCAGGTAATTGATTATTTTGAGAACTTTAGTTCTCGCACAGTTATTTTTAAAAAATAGATTTTTATTATTTGTGATTTTTATTAAGGAAAAATTGAAACCCATTTTATTATTAAAACACTAATTAATCAGGTATAAAATGATTTTACATCATTTTACAGCATGTAAAAATCTTTTTTATACCTATTACAACATTCATAAAATCTATAAGAAATAATCGAAATGGAAATTATTATATGGTAATTTTCTAAAATACATTCTAACCTAAAATTAAATTAAATTACATAAAAATTGCCTAAAATACAATCTAACTGTACAAGCACAAAATTACACCAAAGGTGTCTAAAATGCAACTTTATCAGTATTCTTTGAAAAAATGGCAAGAATGAGAATAAAATTAACCCATTATATCAAACAACTTGCATCACAATAGAATCAAAATAGTAGTAGCTAAAATAAATAGACAGATAAAATATAAAGCATAAAACAGACAAAGTAGATAACTGAATAAAAAATCGCAAACTAATAACAATGTTAAAACCGACAAAATGCTACAAAAACCATAATAATACACAAATCTAGCAAACATGTAGAAGAGAGAGAAAGAAAATGAAAATAAGAGAAATTGGATTAGCTCACCATGTATAAAAACTGATTAGCTCATCGTATAATTGCCTTTAAGGAGAAAGATCTTGAAACGGATGAAAACTTGCACTAGAAATCTTTTGAAAATGTAAAAAATGGTGTTTTAAAAGTGATTTTCAGCTTTTTACGCACTAAACCCAAGGAGAGCCAACCCCAAAAAAGGTACAAAATTGGGTTTTTATACACAAACTTTGAGGTTGAAAATGATTGTTTTGAAGATAAAAACAACTGTTTTCAACCAAAATGGCCGTTTTTAGTAAAACGATCGTTTAGCCCGTAAAAACAACCATTTTGCTAAAAATGGACATTTTCTTCTCTAAAATAGTCATTTTCATCGGCTATAAGGAAAAATTTTCTTGCAACTTAAAAACAAAGTGATTTTGTTCTAAGAAATAAAAAAATTGTCATTTCAGACGAGCAAAAAATAGCCATTTTAGCCCTTAAAACAACACCGTTTTGCCATAAAACAATAAATATGAAAACTAATTTGTATTTTTAATAGATTTTTCTTAACAATTTTATCTATACCTAAAGATTTTTTGAGTCGAGCAAAAAACATTTCTTAAAAGCTTTAAAAGGCAATTTTAAGATCTTTGAATTGGACTTGAACATCCTTATTTATCAAAACTTAGTCTTTTTCTTCATCATTCGACAATCCAAACATAGGAGCCCTAGAAACTCAGTGTCTATAGTTGCTCCCAACTTTGTAGAGGTGATTGCAAAATGTGTGAGGTGACCTAAAGTTTAAAAGGCGAAAAGCATACCTTATTAGGTGACCTAATGTTCAAAAGCATAGAAACATACCTTATGTGGCAACCTTTCTCATATGTGATCTCATACCATTATTGGTTTGGCTTAGGTAGTGCCAGGACATTGCACCTGAGGTTGGTGTGGTTTAGGCAGTGATAGGATGTAACATCCTGGCCCGTTAGGTCAGTATTGCCTACTTTGGTCCACCAGGCCTCATAGCTTTCTCCTATAGGCAAAGGGTGCAACACGAGGACTTTTCAAGTGGTCACCCATCTTGGTACTACTCTCACCAAAACATATTTAACTTTAGAGTTCTGATGGGATCTAATCCCTTAATACCTAAAAGCGTGCTGACCAGGAGTAGTAAGACCCTACTTATAAGGCCTTTACCATCTTCCCTCCATTTTGATGTGGGATAGGTTTCCTATCCACCTAAGCATGGTCACCCCACCTGAGGATATGAGCATCCTCGTTCGTCACATAGTATAGGATAGGTTACCTATCTGTATAAGCTTATGTAACACCCATGGTCTGAGGCTTCATGAATAGTGCCACTGGGTTCGAGAAGTGTGCCTAAGGTGCTAAGTCATGTGCATGTAAATTGAGGTAATGACACTAGTCATGAAACTTTGAGGGGCTTTAATTTGATGAATAGAGCAAAATTTAAAAATTTAGCAGAACCAACAATTCATTTAGGCCTGTAAGCTACCCCCTAGTATAATAAAAAATTTTTAAGCTGAGATTGACCCGAAATGTGCCAAGACGGACCCAAAAATAGTGGACCCTAAACCTTAAAAATTACACTAATCCATTGGTGAAAGAATTTTTAAAATCGGAGGTCGTTTGCAAATTCACATAATTTTTGACATTAACATGTAAATTAAGGCAGACTAAAATTTACCCTATCGATGGAATTTGACCACAAAAATTTACAACCAAGTAGAGGGGTTAAAATAGGAATTTTAAAATAAATAATGTAATTTGAACTTCATGCGAATTTTGGTGAATTTCTAAAGTTTTCTAAAAAAATGAGCCATTACGGGATAGATTGGGTGGTTGTGGACCCCACACATGTACTTGTTAGTTGGCTTAGGGCCTTGACAAGTGGTAAGGAATGTTGACAAGTGGATTTTTCCACTAAATAAAAGCCAAAACTCTTTCTCTTTTCCTAAGTAAAAAGTGATGCCAAATCCAGCTATAGAGGTCATTTCCAGCAATTCCTTTAGCGATTTCTAGAAACTTCGGGCTTTTAAATTCAAGTTAGGATGTGAGTGAAATTCCAAAAAAAGAATAAAGGCAAAAGGATCTTCCATGAATAAGTTAAAATTCATCAAAAGTGCAAGGGTGAAAACTAATCCAGTAAGTAGCCAAGGTGAGGTTTCATGTCTCTCCTTCCCATTTTCTTGGTTTTTCTTAGTTGGAAATGGCTCTTTGAGGTGTCTAAAATATGTGAGGGGTGTACATAAATTGTGTTTGAGGTGAATTGGGGCATAAAAGGGCTTGAAGAGCAAAGGAGAAAGTCACCATAGGGCTAAAAATGAAGGTGGGTAGCCTTAGAATGGTGGAAATGGCATCTTTAAAGTGAGAGAGGTAAGTGAATTCAGCTATTCACTTCATGCCCTCTAAATTATAGTAGCTTCTCCTTGAGTAGTGATGGTTTGGATTCATAAATGAGCGTGGATAAGTGTTTTCCTTGAATAGCTAAAGTTTTAGGCATGATGGTATGTAAATTTCATGGTAGATATGTGAAAAGAATTAAGGTATATGCTAATTTTGTTAATGGCCAAAAGATGTATAGGTTGTTAAAGTGTGCTTGTGATGTGTAAATTACAAAGTAATTGCTTGTGTATGGATATGTTGGGGTATCTCTTGAGAATTTCTAGGAAGATATATAATTGGTATGAATTATACAAGTAGTCATGTCATGTATGGCTTGTGTATTAGTATGGGATGCATAATATAGAGTATATATGTGTGGATAAATGCTAATTTATGGATGTGTAAGGTGTATATATGATAAGTAATGTCAAAATATATGTATTGGCAATAAGTCCACTTATTGGCTAAGAGGTATAATGGTATGGGAAAGCTTGGCATGTATGATATATGGGCAAGTTTGGTGCCTATGGGTGATACAAGGTAATATACATGTAATGCATGGCATCATAGTGACATAAACATAGTAATATGTATTCTAAATGGCATGAAATGGTAAAGGCACATATGTAAATGTGATTAAGTTATTAATTTATGAATAATTTTGTAATGAACACTATAGAAATGTATGATGTGAAGGTGATGAAATGTATATGTATTACACATACTTACCATGATGTACTTATGTGAGCTAAAATGGCTTAAATTATTTTGGCATGAATTTAGTTAATGTGTTCCTTAAAATGGCATGAAATGTAGTCAAGAAATGGCATGAAAAATGACTTAAACATGGCTTAAAACTTGGCTAGGAATAAGGTATGATAGGTGGCTTATAATTCCCTATAAGGTTGATGGCTTGTAAATGAAAAATATGTTCATATTTTATGCCTTTAAGGGTTATGTCTTGTAGTTGAATGCAATGGCTTTTGAGCCTATGTTTTGGCCTTGTAAATGGCCTAGTATATGTTAGCTTTAGGCCTATGGAATGTATAAATTTTGTAGTTGAAAACTAAACTGAAATTGGACCTCAGATGGTCTAACAAATGTGTCTTGAAAAGTGGCCAAAATAACCTATAACTGTGTAGTTGACCATTACCGAAAGCAAAAATGTCACTAGATAGAAAGTGTTAATTTTCTAAGACATAATGTTGTGGTAAATTATAACATATTAAACCTTGGATATTGGTAATAACAGAACATAAAATTTATTTGGGATTTTTACCCGATGAAGGCAAAATATGGCTATACCAGACTGGCTAAAAAATAAAATGTGTAATAAAATTTATAACTATATATTATTGCAACTTAAATATTATAAGAACACTATTGGTCAATAAATGGACTTAAAATGATCCACTTGGCCCATTATTTAGGCACCCACTAAATGGATTAACCGATCAACTTAGGGATTTAGCAATTGCTAGTTGTCTGATGTTTAGACAATGATGTTCATTATGGCTAGGGAGGCCTATGGGCTAATCTCCATTATGTCACACAGTTATTGATGGTGATTATTTGTGGCTAGGGAGGCCTACAGGCTGATTTCCATTATGTCACACAACTGTTGATATTTTTTGTGGCTAGGGAGGCCTACGGGTTGATCTCTATTATGTCATATTCTTAATGGTGATTATTTGTGGCTGGGGAGGCCTAGAGCTGATCTGCATTATGGCACATATGCCGGTACAACGGCTTGGTCTAGAATGGGGATTACTGCACCAATTTATTTTCCCTCTAGATCCAGTGTCTTTCAAGGATGTCTTCTAAGTTGGTTCAGCTAAAATAATTCAATAAAGTTAATAAACCCATATATAACTGTGAAATATGACATAGGGGTATTTTAGTAATTTTCCACTAGTAATAAATAAAGGCTTAAAATGGTATAGTTTTGAGCATTAAATGGCTAATAATGACCAAGTACATAAATGACATGACTCGTGATAAGTAATTAGATAACTACAGACAGAAACACCTTAGGGGTAAAATGGTAATTTTGCATGATAGCACATAAAATTAAACTTAGGCCATCAATACAAGATAAAATAGGGATTTTATGCCTGAATTAATTACTGGACATGGTTTTAATGATTAAATTCACTATTGAGTATTTTTATACTAAACGTTCCTGTTTTGGTGCACAAGTACCCAAAATAAAGACATCACCTCGTAAAGCATGGAGTAGAGTTCAGAGGTCATATTGAAAAGGTGGATTATGTATAAAGAGTAGATTTTACACTCTATGTACTTAGGTGGGGAAAATGGGTATGATGTATATAAGGGGTATAAGGTATTATTTGTATATATTAGACCATGTTGTACTTAATTAGGAAATGTTTTCTCTTATGTATTTGTGCTTTGTGTTGCATGTTTGTGAGCCTGAGGATCTATATGTTTTATTGTGGCTTAAGGCCTGTGCCTACTTGTGTTAGATTATGTTGATAGGAATATAATTGGGGGACCAGATGGGTCCAAGAGATGTGATATATAATATTGAAGTGTTCATAAGTGGATATGAATTTTGGGATAGTGACTAGGGCAGCCGTTGTGCTGCCAAATTTTTAGAGGGTATTAAGTCATGTTAGATTCCTTCTGTAATGGTTGAAACATAATGATATGAACTTAAATGGATTATAAGAACCAACCTGAATGATTTTGGATTTACTTAGAGTTGTCTAATGCAATATAAGTAAAAGTTAAACGAATAAACATAGGGGAAATTTCAAGATGGGTGAGCTAGCAAGAATGCACCTCTTATTAGGTTCCTTTAGGAATCTAGTAGGAGGTGTCACATTTTATGGTATCAGAGCATAAGTTAATGTTCCTAAGCTAAGTACATGAGTGCAAATGTCTAAGTTTCCAATTCTTTTGAACTGTTACACTGCCTAAAGTTGAGAAGGAAAAGTCTTCTATAATATAGGAGTAATCTTAAAGGAGGAGCCAAGGAACTAATTAATTTTGTAACCATAGTTATATAGGGAATAGGTTATGTATCAACACCTAAACCCAGTAATGCTAAACAGTAGGCAAGAGTAATCCCTATCCTAGTACACTAGGAAGTAATACATGAAAGAATCTAACTAGATTCCTAAAGAATACTATAGAGATTATTTCCAATGATATAAACATAGTGTAAGAGATTCCTGATAGGATGAAGGTAGGGTTAAGGATATAGATAGCTAAACCTTAGAAAGAGGGATTTTGCAATACCAATACTAGTTGCATGTGGCAAGGAGGAAATAGTACCAAAAAGGAGAGTTCTCTTTTAGAGAAAGAGGTAATCTAGTTATGAGCGTAGTCTCAGCCCAGGTCCTAGTATCAAATAAGGTATCAGGGGTAGAGGTAGCCACAGGCTCAAAGGTTTGGGTAGGCTTCTATTGGTAAACCTTGATTGCCTTCTCGGGTTAATAGTACTCTTTGTATAGGGGGTAACCACAGTGGACCTTCCATATAAGTCATTTGTCAGAAGAGGCATTAGAGGCAGTGTAGATAAGGTAAGAGAGGAGAATGTCTCCATTATGGTGTTAGAGACCATTACAGAGAGAGTGTCCTTAGGGATAGGTAGAGAGTGCTCAGACACAAATATCTAATGTTGCACCCCAAAGTAAGGGTCAGAGGTAGACTAAAGGAGAGCAGTCTAATAGTAGTAGGGTACTAGAATTAAGGCTTGTGATTCAGCCAGGTAGGGTGCAATGAGAGAAGAGGCTATAACACTAGATGCTATAACTGGTATGGTGTTTATCTAATATCACAGTCTTGGCTTTGATAGACCCTGATTTAATGCCCTCATGTGTATGAACTGCATGAGCATAGAGTAGGTAGATAAAGGCTGACCATATTGATGTAGACATCAGAGTTAGTAACCCTATGGGGCAATGTGTGATTGTGAATAGGGTGCATATGAAAGGCCCTCTAGTGATTCAAGGCATAGTTTGTTGCTAATTTGACCAAGTTACATCCCAATGAGTTTGATGTAATCCTAGGATGGATTAGCTTGTTAAGTATTAGGCTATGACTGATTATAAACATAGAAAGTTAGCCCTCTACATTATATAAGGACTGATAGTGATAGTGGATGATGGGAAGAACCTTCTAGATAATCTTATCTTTGCTATTAAGAATATAACAACTCTTTTAAAAGTGGTGAGGCACATTCAGCCTATGCTATTGATTTGAATGTTTTAACTCTGACTTGGAACGTGTTCCAATTGTAGCTAAGTTTTGATATATTCTTGATAAGCTACCAGGGTTACTATGTTAGATAAAATAAGAGTTGAAATGGAGGTGTATCCTAATATTACTCCAGTACCTATTATTCTTTATAGTATGGCATCTATTGAAATAAAAGAAATGAGGTTACAACTATAATAGCTATGTGATAAGGTGTTTTATTAGACCTAATATAACTCTTTAGGGAGTGCCTATATTGTCTATTAAGAAAAAAAATTGGTCACTCAGGTTATGCATTGCTTTATAGGCAGTTGAATAGAGTGACTATGAAGAATAAGCATCCTCTGTTCGGATGAATGATCTCCTTGATCATTTGAGAGGGGCTAGTATATCTTCTAAAATTTATCTAAGATTTAGATACTATCAACTAAAGATTAAGGAAGCTAATGTTTCTAAAACTACCTTCAAAACCTGATAAGAGCATTTTGATTTCTTATTAATGCCATTAGGATGCACCAATAACCTAATAGTTTCTATGGAACTCAATGAACAGAGCTTTTAAAAATCTTATGTACATGGGTGGTGGTAGTGTTCATAGATGACATTATGGTGTACTTTAGAAACTAGAAAGAGAATGAATAGTGCCTAAGGGTTGTGTTACAGACCCTAAAAGAGAGACAGTTATGTGTGAAGCTTAGTAAGTACGAGTTTGGCTGAGGGGAGTTTCTTCTTTGGGCCATATGATGTCAACAGAAAGAATCAAAGTTAATTCTAGGAAGGTAATGGTAGTACTAAAAAGGGAACCACTTAGGAATATAACCAAGGTGAGAAATGTGTTGGCCTTAGTTGTTCTTTTTACAAAGGGCTTGTAAAAGGGTTCTCTATTAT
>CANXYI010690116.1:0-13189 GCA_948208565.1 Hura crepitans
ACGAGACCATCCTAATGCCTTGTTTTATTTCCTTTAGTTCTACACTTATTATTTCTTCTTGTTCATTTTGGGTTGTAATAGGTAGTAAATAACTTGCTTTACACACTAAAACCTAACTTTCACATCAAATGATTTTATACATAATTAATTGATGTTTTTTTTACAAAATGGATTTGTATTTTTTTAATCAAAAGTCACATGGAAAATGTATTTTAATAAAGGACAATCCCCTAGAGATGGGAGTTGGCAATTACTACCAATTTCTATGGAATTACGGGTAGTTGTCAGGCCACATAACAATTAATCAATAACCCGCTTTTTGGATGTACAAATATGTTTTTTAAATATTGCACTTTACTTCTTATACATGAGAAGGTGACATAACTACTTTAAATATAATGCATGCTTGTTTGATAAGGGATTGATACACATTACAATATACATGGACAACATATTATTAGGGCATGAATAAGATTTGAAATTTTGAACCTTTCTGGTATAAAAGATTAGAGGCCCTAGTGTAAAGGCTAGGTGGCGACTCCACTAACCACTCTCGTCCCTGGTAAAATACATAATCTCTACAAATCGATAGGTCATCATGTTATTGTGAATAAAGTTTATAAAGATTGTCCCTTGTCAGTACAAGGATGTAAGTTTGTAGCCAATCTCATTGAGTTACCTTTCAATGAGTTTGATTTGATCTTGGGCATAGATTAGTTATCCAAATACCACACAGTTGTGGACTATAGAAAGAAGTGGATCACTCTTAAGGCTAGTGATGGGATAGAAGTGACAATTGTGAGAGATTGATCAAACTGTAAGTCCAATGTCATAACAGTAGTCAGGGCAAGAAGATTGATGAAAAAGGGTTGCCAAGAATATTTAGCCCATGTGATTGACACTAGAAGAGTAGAATCAAAGGCAAGCAAGATACTAGTGGTCGTAGAGTTCGAGGATGTTTTCCTAGAAGAGCTACCCGATTTACCACTAGAATGGAAGCTTGAATTTAGGATTGAGGTTTTGCCAAGCACAGTGCCAGTATCCATAGCTCCATACCAGATGGCTCCTATAGAGCTAAAGGAGTTGAAATTATAGTTACATGAGTTATTAGATAAAGGTTTCATTAGACCTAGTGTGTCACCATGGGGAGCACCAATTTTGTTTGTTAAGAAGAAAGATGGCTCTTTAAGGCTATGTGTGGACTATGTATAGTTTAATAAGGTCACTATCAAGAACAAGTATCATTTACCTAGGATTAACTACTTGTTTGATCAACTTAGAGGGGAAAATGTCTTCTTTAAGATTGATCTGAGATCCGAATATTATTAGCTGAGAATAAAAGAAGCATATGTGCATAAGATAACCTTCAGAATAAGATATGATCACTATGAGTTTTTGATAATGCCATTTAGGCTTACTAATACTCCAGCAGCATTTATGGATCTCATAAACTATATCTTCTAGCCATTCTTAGATCAGTTTGTTGTAGTCTTTATTGATGACATTCTTGTATATTCTAAGAATTAGGATAAACATGAGAAGCATTTAAGAATTGTTCTACAAATGTTGAGAGATGAGAAGCTCTATGCTAAGCTCAATACGTGTGAGTTTTGGCTTAACAATGTGTCTTTTATGAGACATATAGCTTCAACAGATGGCATTAGAATTGATCCTAACAAGATTAAGGCCATTATAGAATGAAAGCCATGTAGGAACACAACAGAGATTAGGAGTTTCTTGGGTTTAACTGGCTATTATAGGTGATTTGTCAAGTGGTTTTCTTTGATCGCTGCCCCTATGACACATCTTTTGAGGAAGAATGCCGAGTTTATTTAGGATGACAAGTGGTAAGAGAGCTTTGATAAGTTAAAGAATATGTTGACAAAAGCTCCAATCTTAGTTCAGCCAGTGTCAGGAAAGGATTTTACAACCTACAATGATGCTTCATTGAATGCGCTAGGATGTATGCTTATACAAGAAGGCAAAGTTGTTGCTTATGCTTCAACACAGCTGAAGCCACATGAGAAGAACTATCCAACCCGTGATTTAGAGCTTGCAACCATAGTGTTTGCTCTCAAGATATGGAGGCACTATTTATAGAGGGAAAATTATTATGTATACACCAATCACAAAAGCTTAAAGTATCTTCCCACTTAGAAAGAGTTAAATTTAAGCCAAATAAGGTGGATGGAGTTAATGAAGGATTATGATTACCTTATTAACTATCATTAAGGAAAAGCTACTGTGGCAGCAAATGCTCTTAGCACAAAGTTCATATTGGCTTTGAAAGCTAAGAATGTTAGTTTGAAGTTAACAAAAGATGGAGGATTGTTGGCAAAACTATAAATCAAGCCAAGTTTGCTACAACAATTGAAAGATACTCAGAAGGATGATCACAGGCTTATGAATGTTATCAATATGATTCAAGAGAGGAAGCCTACTAAGTATGAGATCAAGAATGATGCTTGTTTGTATTATCATGATCATCTTTGTGTACTTGATGTTGAAGATCTAAGGAAGCAGATTTTGCAAAAAGTCCATAATACACCATATGCTATGCATCCTAGTAGTACCAAAATGTATCAAGATTTGAAGATAGCTTATTAGTCATAACACTCAAAAAATCCCAATGTTATGAATAGTACTTGCTAGGATATGAATAGTGTTTTCTAGAGGCTAGGGGCACTAATTTTACTGAATGAAAGTATTAATAATAACATAATTATGGGTAAAATTTGAAGTCAAAATGAAGTTGTTTAGGTGGTTAAAAATGACAATTAAATTTTACAGCAATGTCACATAAATAGTGACCTACTTTTAACTGAACCGTAAAATATTCAAAAGTTAATCAGAAAATTCCAAGATTAATACAACCTAATACTTGAAATTTTTAATTAGCCTATTGCCACTGGAATCAAAATTTTTAGAGATCAGGAAGTTCTTTTACTAAAATCGAGTAACCTTAAAATTGTATTTTTAATCAATTTTTTGCATTTTTTGAGCATGGTTTTCAAAGGTTTTTTAGGCTTGAATTATGAATAATTATAGGCCTCTTGAATGTTGCAAATAAGGCAAGAAAAATTGAAAAAATATATATATAAAGTGGTCAACATGGGTCAAGGGATGAATAGTGTCATCCCTTCCCCATCTCCATTTACAGCCGACATAAGGAGGAAAAAAAGGGAAGCCATTTTCTTCCTCCTTCCACCAAATTACCCTAATTTCTTTCATTCAAAACATTGGTCTAAACCTTTACAACCTCGAGAAGCCAATTCCACCTCGATTTGTGTAAAAAATTAAGCGGTTAGTCCGATTTTTTGCCTCAATAAATAGTAACCTGAAATTTTTCAGGTAAGTTTTTTTGAATTTTGACATTTTTTCTAAGTTTCCAGGTGCCTAGGAGTCAATATATGTGGTTGATTTTTATTTTTATTACTCGTATGATTTATTATGAATTTTTATGAAATGAATCTATAATAGGCAGTTGAAGAAGTTGACAAAACCAGAGATAAAGGTAAGAGCAAGGTGTGAGCGAGTCTCAAGAGTGCATTACAACTCTCTTAGTATGTGTACTCGATATAAATTACCTAAATTTAAGTATTTCTAGAAATTCTATAATATGTAATAAAAGCCATTAATGAGTTAAATGAGTAATTAATGTATGAATGGGCAATTAATGGTGATGTATGTGGTAGATGATGTATGATGAAAATGATTATGATGTTGAATGGATGTTAGGGATATGTATTAATGATATAAGAATGATGATAAATGCAAGTATATGTATGATAATGTGCATATACATAGTAAATGTAATGTGTGTATAATGTATAAGAATAAATGCTTATGTAAACATGATTTATGAAGATGAAATGGAGGTTTGGAGCTTGGATGGCATGATGGCTGAAATGGCCAATTAAGGTTGTATGTATGTATGTTGAGTTGCATATGCATGTGTATGTATGTTTGTAACCTATATATGTGATATATATAAAATGTGTTCATACATTATTATAAATTTCTATATTGACATGAAGAATGATGGTTGGAAGGATGGATGGCAATATGGAGGTGTGGAAGGCACTATGGCAAAATTGGTCATGTGTTATGATGTTATGTGTATGTTGATACCATAAGCATGTATGTGACATAAATGTGGGTTATGAATGATGAATGACTATAAATGAATGTAAGTGATCATATGAACATGAAAGTGATGAAATAAGAGAAAAATGGTATTATGGAGGGGTAAAAACCATAATGGCTGAATGGCCTAGGTGTATGTGTGCATATGTGTGCTATGGCATATAATACATGAAAATGATAATTAATGAATGTGTATAGATAGTTGGATTTATTTATGTGAAGTTAGAAATAAGAGATTATAATGTGCATGTTATATGCATAAGTGACTAAGTGTTTAGTGATTTATGTGTGTATGCCTATATTATGATGAACAAAAGATAAATGGACATAATTAATGAATTATGTATGATGGATTACCTATAATATGCTTAACTCAAATTATAAGTACTTATGGCATAATAGAATCATAATGCAAAAATGTGCTCTTTTAACACTTAAATGTGCAATACGATGTATTTATGATGTGGTATAAATTTTATAAGTCATATTGCTTTGTTATAGTGCCTATAACATGTTCATGATGTGTATGACATGTAAGTAATGACATGAAAACTTTAAAGGCATGTGATGACATATTTATGAATACAATGTTTGTGTATGAGCTTATATATCATGCACCTATGTTATGGCAAATATAATGCTATAAATGTGTAATGTGGTTAACATAAAATCATGATGAGATAAAGCATTTATTTACATATACATGTAGAAAATTAATGTATGGCATTAATGGTGTGTGTGGCATGTCATAAAAGCATAATAAGTTTATAATCATGCTTTTCCCCGATTTAGTCATTAGTTGGCTAAACCAATGTAATTAAAAGAAATATTAAGCAATATTATTTTGGTAAAGCTAAAAGCAAATGGTTAATAGCCCATGCAAGTAAACAGCTTAGTTGGATAGGTTGATCAATTAGCAAGGACACATAATAGCTGCTAGGGTACTTCGGTACCTCCGTAGCCTTTGGGTTGCGATGCATGAACCTTCATATTACTTTTTATGTACTGACCTACGGGTCTACTACGTTGATCTCCAAATTTTATTTTTGACTTTTCAAGTCTAATGCGTGTTAATGATATGATTTTCTGACCTTCAAGTCCGATGCATGGTGACCCACAGGTCTATAATTTTCTAACATTCGGGTCTGATGTGTGTAGGGCCTATGTGGTTCCAAGGGCCTAGGTGGTTCACTGATACTCTATTATCTATAGAGTTATTGTTTCTTGAGTATAGACTCTAATATATAATGAATATGTTTACTTGATATATGGTATATTTTAAAATAGAATGATTTTCATAATGTAATATGTAAATGTCTTATGTTGTGTTGTGCTTTTATTTCATGTTATGAGTAATGTTGTATATCATATGAGAATGTGAATGTTTATAAATCATATAATGATATATGATGTTAATTGGCATTACATACAAGTTATATCGATTACACCACTAAGCTATTGCTTAGTGCATCATCTGTTTTTGTGATGCGCAGGTAAGGAGATAATTTAAGAAGCAAGCTTCGAATCGTCAAGTTTCCAAGATAGAGATTCTTTTGGCACTTTTTGGTATATTTTTGTGTCTAAATTTTATGATATATAGTTAATGGCACTCATATGGTTGTAATTATAGAGATGGGGCCTAAACTAGTTAAATTATCAATTTTTGGATTTCAAAAGGTCTATAATATTTTATAATCGATTTTTAATGCGTGTTGATTGCTTGTTGTGATAAATGTTGCATACCTTGTGACACTGAGTTTATAGATGGATTTGGGGTGATCAGAAGGATAATAGGAGTTAAGAATGATGAGAAGAAGTTTATAGAAGTGTTTTTTATTATGCAAGTTACTATTCATATTCGGGAAAGTGTCCCGGTACAGCCATTATGCTGCCAAATTTTTGACACAATTATTTTCCAAATGTGGACAGTAACTAGTTTTTGAAAAATATTTTTATAAGATAAATGTTTTGTTAAGAATGTATTAAATGGGATATTATTATAAGAGTTTAGATAGCATGGAAATGCATGCACACCTTAGTTAGGCTCAGCGACTGGCCAATGTCTGGACTAGGTAAGCGGTGTCATATTAGTGGCTAGGCATAAAGAGATACATAGCTGAGTTTGTGACCAAATGCCTTACTTGTCAGCAAGTTAAGGCTGAGCATCAAGTTTCATCTAGATGGCTTTATCCTATAGTGATACCAGAATGGAAATGGGATAGGGTTATTATGGATTTCATAGTTAGGCTACAGATGATAAGAAGCAAGTGTGATTCAGTTTGGGTCGTGGTTGACAAATTAACCAATTTAACACACTTCATACCTATGAGAATGGATTTCTCCTTAGAAAAGCCAAAAATGTTGTATATTGATGAGGTAGTTTAGTTGCATGGTGTGCCATCATTTATTATTTCTAATCAGGATCCATGGTTTACATTAAGGTTTTAGAAGAAACTCCATAATGCTTTAGGTACTTGACTCAGTTTCAACATGACATTTCATCCACAAATGGATGGCAAATTAGAGAGAATCATTTAGGTTATGGAAGACATGTTGAGAAGCTATGCCATTGAGTTTAAAGGAAATTAGGACCGTTATCTTTCATCGGTGAAGTTTGCTTACAACAACAATCGTCAAGTGAACCTCAATATAGCTCCTTATAAAGCCTTATATAGGAGAAGATGTAGAACTCCATTGTGTTGGAATGAGTTAAGTGAAAACAAGCTTATGAGGCATATTTGATTAAAGACGCAGAAGAGAAAGTGAAGATTATAAGAGATAAGCTAAAGGCTACTTTAGATAGACAGAAGTCATATATATATCTGAAGAGGAAAGACATTTAATATGAGGTGGGAGATAAGGTATTTCTCAAGGTATCTCTATGGAAAAAGGTATTGTGATTTGACAAGAAGGGTAAGCTAAGTCCACAGTTTATTAGCCTATACGAAATAACTAAACGTGTGGGACCAGTGGCTTACAGACTAACTTTACCTCTTGAGCTAAGCAAATACATAATGTTTTTCACGTGTCAACACTTAAGAGATACAGATTAGATCTATCCATGTGCTATCAACTGAAGAAGTAGAGATACAACTAGATTTATCATATGAAGAAGAGCCAGTGAGAATCCTAGCTCGAGAAGTTAAAGAGTTACGGAACAAAATATTGCCTTAAGTAAAGTTATTATGGTGACATGATGGTATAGAAAAAGTAACTTGGGAGAGCGACTCAGATGAGGTAGTAATATCCATATCTGTTTGGACTAGGTAATTTTGAGGACAAAATTTCTTTTAAGAGGGGAAGAAATCTAATGCTCGAAAATCTTAATGTTATGAATAGTACTTCTCGAGATATGAATAGTACTTTCCAAGACTCGAGTCCCATTAATCCTATTGAATGAAAGTTTTAATCATAATATAATTTTAGGTAAATTTTAGAGTGGAAACAAAGTCATTTAGATAGTTAAAAATAACAATTAATATTTTACAATTGTGTCACATGAATAGTGACCTAGTTTTAGATAAACTGTAAAATATTCAAGTTTTGCTCAGAAAATTTTGGGATTGATACAACTTGATACTAAAATATTCCAAATAGTCCATTGGCATTGCAATTGGAATTTTTAAATATCAAAAGGTATTTTTACTAAAATTGAGTATGGATTAAAGTATGATTTTATTTTTGATTTTCCTCGATTTTCAAACATGGGTTTCTAGGGGTTGACGGATCTTGATAGCATGATTTTATGGGATAATTGGGGTTTTAATTAATGGTTAAATTAGTAGTGGAAATTTTAAAAGAAAGGAAGAGAAAAAGGGAAATTCGATGGCCACTAGATTTAATTTTAGAGAGATTAGGCCATTCATTTATTTGACCAAGTTAAGGTAATCAAAACTATAAAGCCATAAGAGAAGCGTCTTAAGCTTTCTCTTCCTTTTATCTCTTCAATCCACCACAAATCATATACTTCTAAGACATCAATCCATCCCTCCATCACCACTATAACACAATAGAAGTGGAAAATCAAGAAAAGGATAAGTGTTTTTCATGGAATAGATATGGAGTGAATAGTGACCCAAAAATGCATGGTGAGTTTTTCTTTGGTTCGACATTTTTTTAGAGCTTTTTAGGTGCCCAAGAAGGCAATTCTAAGGTTAGAATCAAGTTTTGATTCTTCCATGATTTTATTTTGATTTTTGTTATTTTTCCTATAATGTGTGTATAGGCAATGAAGGAACAACCAAAATGAAGGGGAAAAAGAAGTTGTAGATCACCTAGAGTGGTGGAGAATAAACTCCTAGTAAGTGTAATCTCCATAATATATGATGTAGTTGAAGTTGCATGAGTTCAAGTATATGTGTTAGTTATGTAATTAATGTATTAATTCATGTGTTTACTAGTATGTGAGCTTTTATGAGCAAATTGATGTGTTGGCAAGAGTTTATATGTGGGGTCATAAGAAATAAATGTTTGATCATGTTGGTGATGAGGGGGCTGAATCATATCTTTAATGGGGACCTAAGGAGAATTAAATACTTGTATGGTTAATGATTAGGAATTGCAATGATGATGAAAGGATGATTAGAAAAGAATTAAATTAAAATATGATGTGTCTTGGTGTTGTGTTTAAGGGTTCTAGTGATGTTACGTATGTGACCTTATGCAAAAATGATGAATATGTAAAAAAGGTATAAAGTATGGTTTCCAAATGCTTTGTTAATAAGGTAGCCAAACAGTTTAAGTAAAGATATTGAAAATTTTGTATATGTGAGTAACATAGATATAATTTGATATATGTGACACTTGTTGGCCGAACGTTCTTTTAGTGTAAATGGCATGATTTTTGTGATATGTAACTTGTGATTATAAATTAAAGTGTAAGTGTGTAATAATGTATAAGTTTGGTGCTTAAATAGTGATCTTTAATTACCATGTATTAACCATATATTCTTGAAAGTTTATTTTTAGTTGATATAATGAAAGATCTTAGGAATGAAATTTATTACTTATGCCATATTTGATTATGATAGTATTATGTATTATTTCATGAGATTATGTTGTGCTTAAAAAGAGTTTAGAGTAACAATAATGTTTAGTGTATAAAGCATGAGTACATTTTAATTAAGCTTTAAAATGAATTATAAGATAATCTACAAGAAACATGCTTGACACAAAAACCAAGCTTTTCAGTATGCTTGAGCCTTGTATGGCCGAAAGGGACTTATGTGGATCCATGATGATGTTTTAAGCATACATTAATGGAATTTAAAAGAATGGTATATATATAAAAGCCATGAGTCGATATTATGACATGAAAGACCAAGTATGATTATGATAATGATTTTGAAAGCATGAAATGAGCACGTACATAACATGATGTTAATGATAAGCATGCAACATGATATTATGCATTGAGTAAAGATTTGATTAATTCAATTAAAGTAGTTAAGAAAATGGTATATTATAAGAATAATTAGCCCATGTGATTAAACAACCAAGATTGCATAGGTTGACCGGTCAACTAAGGATAGATAGCAGCTGCTAGGATACAATGGTGCCCCTAGGCTAGTGTAGCAACCGTACAAGTCTAATGGAGCCACTACACACTAATACAATCATTAAGATGGTGCAACCGTCGCACAAGTTCACAGAGCCACTGCATATATATAGACTAGGCTAGTGCAATAACCATATAAGTTCATAGAGCCACTATACATCTCTAAGCCGGTACAGTAGCCACGCAAGTTCATAAAGCCACTACACATTATTAGGTTGGTGCAGTAGTCATATAGATTCTATAAGGGCCATTGCAAATATACTACGCCATCTAGGTGAAGTAATCCTGATATCTAGTTTTGGATTGTTGTCTTCTAAATATGGCCAAAGAAAAGTATCAAGACTTAAATCTGAACAAATAAACATATTAAATGTATGTTGACATTATTATGATTAATTATATTTGTTTGCTTAATGTAATGTATCTATATGAATTTATGGTTGATTATGTAATAGTACTTGAGTAATTGAGCTTGCCTCCATGGTAACATTAATGTTATTTATAAAAAAAGAAATAATGCGATTATGCAATTTGAATATGCCATGAGATTTATATTACTGAGCATAATTTATAATTGAAATTTACTTGATGTGATAGCATGTTTAAGTGTGAGCAAAATATTTTGTTGATTACACCACTAAGCGATAGGGCATCATTTTATTTTGTGATGCACAGGTTAAAGATTCAGATTAGAGTCAAAGCTTCAACAGTAAGGGATCAAGAGATAAGTGCTTTGGTATTTTGCTTTCTTTTGTATAATCAATGTTGTACTCTTAAAGTGGCACTCTTGTGTAATTTAAGGGATGGGGCCTAATCTGAGATGTAAATAATTTTGTAACTCATTAATAGTATACAATAACTTGTTTATTTGAGTATGGTTGGAAATACATGATTTGTATGCTATCTCTTTCTTATGCATGCTTACTGAATATTGAGATTGAGTATGTTGAGTTGCATTAGAGGGTCAGATGGACCCAAATAGTGTTGTACTGTATTGGTATGTTTTAGAAGTATTATCTGTGTGCAGGTTACTATTTAGGATAGTGCGTAGTATGGCCGTTATGCTATCAAAATTTTGGTAAGAAGACTCTAATAGTGTATCTTGGAAAACGATTTTTGAAAACCCATATTTTTTATAACTACATATATGCAAAATCTGTTCCAATTGAAATTAATAAGGTTTTCATAAGAGTAGTTTAAATACCAATTTCTGTGTCGCTTTTTATTGGTGTTTGATAATCAAATTGGGTAAAAGTGTCACATCTACTACTGCCACTTCCCAATTCCTACCAAAACTGCTATTTGACCTTTTGTGATTGTTGAACCCTCTAGAACTTTTCCTTGCCTTGGCATAATCCTCCTCTAGATCAATATCAATATCTTTTAAGGACTCTCGATGTTTTAAGCCCCTTTGCTTTTAACATGTCCTTCAGATAGGGACTCATATTTCAAATAAACATCTTTATCTTATTAGTTGTGGTTGGCTTTTTTTCTCATCTCTAAAACCCTTGACCTTCATCTCGTTAGACACTATAAGAAAGTCTCATTTGATTTTTGTTTCAAGAGCTCAAAATCTTTCATAACGACCTACATATGTGTGTTGCTATCATATTGATGGATAAAGGCCTCAATCACCCTACTCTAGTCTTCCTTCACCTTTCTTTCTGGCGCATTGTACTAATCTATCGCCCTTCTTGATAAAATGAGGCTGAAGTATGTAACCTTCTGCTTGGTACTTAGTTTAGTGCCCCTCATAGTAGTAGCATATTACTTAACATGAACCTTTGGATTTACAGTCCCATTAAATTTAGGTAACTCAAACATTTTAAACTTAAAAAGTTGTACCACTTCAGATTTTAGTGTCATATCACCTAAATCTATGTCTTTACCAATGTAAAAAGCCGAATCATCAATTCCATCTTCTCTTCCAACTTTTTCATGGCTAGATCCTCTGCCTTAGGTAACATAGCCTCCTTCTTTCCTCTTTATCTTTGAAATCTTCATAGAAATCATATTTTGAGTTGAAGTAAGTATCTCCCTTAGCCTTTTTACCTAAACCACTTGGACTTTTCTTCTTACTAATCTCCCCAAAGGCAACTGGTTGAACAATAGAGGGAGCAGTAAGTGTGAGAATTATTGCTTCATCAACTTGTGTAGGAGGTGGGGTACTAAAAATGAGCAACACTATCTAGCACTCTAAAAAGCATGGTTGCCATCCTCTTCTCAAATTCTTCAAAACTCTTATCAATGCAAGTGTTAATCTCCTTCATTAAAGCATTATTTCTTTGTTCTACCATTTTTGAACTGTGGCAATAAGGAAGATTTTCTCTTTTAGTTATTTTACCATCTAAACCATGAACCCAATTGAACTATGATAGATCTATAATGGTTGCAAGATAGATTTAAAAATGATGAATGCAAAAATATAGGTCGCCTGACAAAATGCAGATGCATAGTCATGTAATGTAATAAGGACAAACACATGCAAGAACCTTCTAACCTTATTGCTATCATAAACAAGGTTTGAGCAATCTTTCCTAGGTAGATTTACCCATAAGACATCGAGGGTTTTGACAAGTTTGAATTATGATCAGTAGAAAGCCGAATATTACAACGCTCATATTTAAAGCACATACACAAAGGTTTTGGCCCATACTTAGGTATATTCAACCAACCCAAAATGTGGAATTTTGCCTATCATCATTATAAAAGACCCAATGGCTTTAACAACATTTTAAAATGGTTAAACATACTTCACAGATAGAGGTTTACATAACACGTAATCCATATTACAAGGAATCTTAGTGCACTTTACTATTGGCCATTAATAGGCTCTTAGTTAGGTCCCGCAATTCATGGTCATCTAAGCGTGTTCCCTTCATAATAGGTTTATCTTGTCATGAGCATACAAATGATTAGTTCATCATTTGATGTACCTTAGAGGTATAAGGCATGGATTTAAAGGGCATCATTTCTAACACACCCTAAATTAAGTGAAAATGGGTTTATGCTTTAAAATGCCACTAAAGTTAAAAAGGATGCCTAACCTATTCTAAGGCTCTAGCATAAGATGCAATTTCAAAAAGGATAAAATTATGAATTCAAAACAAAAATTCCGTATTAATTTGAGATACTTTCGAAGCATGGTCTGATGGTGTCCACAGTGGGTCATCAATATTTGTGTCCCTCTTTTCTAAAATCGGTCAACTCAAAATGATAATAGACTCAACATAGTTTGTACCATTCAAATCTCAAAAGATGAGAAGGTGTTTCAAGGAATCTAAAACCATCTTTAATAATCAATTGGAAAATGTGAGTTACACACTAAAAGATAGGTAGAGTTGCCACCCAACAAAGATTAGAAAATACCTTGTAGGACTATGCCAGAGAAAGGTTCAGAACCCTTCTCTTATTTATATCCCAAGTTAATATAGAATTGAGATTATATTAATAATTTTATCCTTCCTCTCATAAATGTTTTAAATT
>CANXYI010690124.1:0-10358 GCA_948208565.1 Hura crepitans
AAAAATTGGTGTGAAGAGATTGAAGCTATGAAGTTGTTGGCAAGAATAAGATTTCTCTTGAAGAAAAAGGTGCAGTTATTATGATGGAAATACTAGAGAAAGTGGTGAGAAATAAGTCAAATTAAAGTGAACAATGGTGAGGCCAAGGCTTGGGTAAAATGTTGATTTGCCATGAGGGGCATTTAAGCACGTGTGGCTAAAGAGTGAATGATTATGATGAATGAGCATGCAAATGTATGTGATTGCATATCATAGTACTCTTGTTATTAATTGGTCTTAAGATTTTCCAACTAAATATTTTCTCTCAACCTCTAATTTTTTACCTAGACTGCCCTTTGCAAGTTTTCAGTCTAGTGAGGTATTCTCTAATTTTTGCCTAGGCTAGCCTTTGGAAGTTTTCAACCTAGTGAGATTCTCGTTTTTTTATTTTTTTATTCAGCTTGTCCACATTCAGTTTCGGATTTGATTGTGCCGTGTTGGATCAATTGAATCTGGACTTACACCTTATGTTTTGGAGTTCTTTGCTGTGTGAGATAGATCTTTTTATATCAAAAGGTAGTTCACTAAGAATGCTAGCTTTATACCCCTCTAGTGCTTTAAGTCTTTACACTTTTGCTGAATGTTGAATGTTATCTTTTTGACCTTTTTGAGTACTACATTGATGATATCCCTATTATTAGTTAGTTATGAAGATTTTCGAACTAAATATTTTCTCTCAATTTCTTTAAATTTTGCCTTGGTTCATGCTCTTGTTTGATTGATCCATTGGGAATTAGAAAAACTCATTCCTTTTTAAATGAGGGCAACCATGGTTGAAAAGAAAATGCTTATTTGTTTGAGGTTTAAGGTGAAGTAAAATTTTGTAGGCTTTGAAGTTTTAGCTTCTTAGAGCTTCTAACTTTTAGATTTTAGGTGAGCAAGAATTGTGAAATGTTTGTTGTTTAGAATGGTTCTTAGGTTTTGAAGAAAATGATTGGACAGAATGAATTTAAAGTTTTAAATTTTAGAGCCTTTTAAATTTGAACATCTTTTAAGATTAAGGAAAGCATTCATTTGAGTTTATTTGCCCTAGCTTGTTAATTTTTTTATCTCATATCTCATATTCAGGGATATTTCTCATGCCTTACTAGGAAAGATCATGTCTTGAGCTTTAGAATTATGCACAACAGTGATGAGCCATCATGAACTATTAATGGTACCTATGGATTAAGCTTATCATATTCCTTTTTTTTAATCTCTCAACTAACTTTCAAGAGTACCATGTTAGAAGCCATGATTGTGGTACACAAAGATAATCACAAAAAGCCAAAATGAAGTTTTATTAAACTTTAATTGTTCTAACATAGAAGAAAGAAAACTACAAGAAAGGAGAATAAGGAAAATCTCTCTTCATTAGATCCTTTCATATCTTTGATTAGTAAGATCTTATAGTTGGTCAATAGTTGGTCCATAAGGTGCTTGACCGAATGTCAAAAAGAGGGAACCTTGCTTTTCAAAGATTTGAGTAATGTTGGTAAGGTCTGGTAATAGGTGATCTTTAAGATAAGGTATCGTACCATTGTTTGTGAAGTCTTGGATGGCTCGACTAAAGGTTTTGCAGTTGTCAGTCAAGTGGCTAGTTCTTCAGTGATAAGCATAGTATAGGTTATGGAAATGGTTAGATGGAAGTGGTGAGGAATGGTGTTCAAGTATTAAGGGTTGAAGGAGGTTCCCTTCTTTTTATTCCTTGAGTATCATAATAGGGGCTTATTTAGATGAGTAAATCTATGAGAAATATTTCTTGGCTTAGTTGCTTGGTCATTGCTTTCCCCTATAGTCACATTCATACCTATCAAGTTCTTTAGAGCACTTTCTTATTGGGCTTTAAACCTCTGTCGCATCTTTTTCTTCTATGAGTGCTATCATTCTCCATTCTAATGATTTCATCACTTTGTTGAACATACCTCTAGTCATAAATTGACTTTCACTTTTAGTTTTAGATATGGTTGCCATTTTTGTTGTGAGGAGTGTAGAAGGAAAGAGAGTGGTCAGGTCTTTTCCTTTGAAGAACCTAAGTGATGGATGATCCTTATAGTTAGTATGATACTCGATTAAAGTGATATGATATATGTTTCAAGCATTAATAAGGCTATGTCATGCTTAAACTACATGGATAATTATAAGATTGAAGGTCAGCAATGCATGTGATATATACATGATGTGAGTAGACATAGTGTGACTTGCAAATGCAAATGGATATGTGATAGATGCATGTTACACTTATTAATGTCATACAATGTTCATTTATTAATACATGTATGGATGAATAATGCATAACTAAGCCTAAGTAATATACATGCAAGCATGATGTATGTGTGTACATATTGTAACTTCAATGATGTCAATGTTATGTTGCGTATGATTTCTAGTGATGCATGATTCCTTATGATGTCTATTAGTCATTGATCCATCTTTTTAGTAGTGAGCCTTGAATGTCGACATGATCATGGATGATCCCTTTCATAGATTAAAGTAAAAATGTTTTTATAGAAATGATTGAAAATAAATTCATTGTCTTACTAAAGGAAAAGTAATTAAAAAGATTACAAAAGCTCACAACAAAACTAAAACTAAAATGAAAAAGAGAAAGGGAGCTTCTAAACTTCTAGATCAGGAATTTGCTTGGCATCAATGAGATCTTGAATGGCATGATTGAGAGTGGTGCACTTATCTATGAGATGACTTGTCACTTGATTGTAAGCACAATATAAATCGAATTTATGATTACATGGAGGAGGATCAATCATTGGCTTAGGCATTAGTGGCTGCAATTTTCCTTCTTTTGTAAGCTTATTCAAGCACCAAGATAGTGGTTTTCCCAATTTGGAGAACTAGCAAGTTCTAACCATGTTGACATTAGTAACTTGGCTTGAATTATCATCTTTATGGGTAGGTTTCCCATTATTTTTGAATCCTATATTCTAAAGTTCTAGTTCAAGTTTGATATCTATGTCTTTGAGCCATTCGCATGTGGTAATGCCTTTAGCATAAAGCTCAGCATTCATATAGCTATTAGCATTCTTGATGAACATCTTGATTTGGTTGATGTCATCTGCCTTGTTTCTCATTTTGAACACCTTGTATAAATATTCAAAAAAATGATTTATTAGGTTTTTGGTGCACCAATTGTAAGTCTTTGATGGTTACTTCTATGGTTACATTGTTTGAGTATTGCTTATTGAATGTACGGGTTAACTCTTCTCAATTTACTTTGATCATCTTCTACAAGAAGCAGTACCAGTCTAGGGCTTTCCCAATTAGACACAAACTAAACAAGCTCACCATTTATGCTTCTGATAGGTTAGATGACCTCATGGCTATTGCATACTACTTTAAGTGAGTCATCAAGTTAGAAGTGCCATCAAATGTACAAAAATTTGGCATCGTGAACTTGTGAGGCATGGCATGATTAAGCTTCAGGTTGATATCTTCTAAGTTGATGTCTTTGGCCCCGGTCACAAAGTGACTCTTAGCCTCTAGCTTTTTATTCAACTCTTTAATTGGATCTTTCTTATCATACTTAGGTGGTGGAAATTTATTATATCCAGTCTTAACAAGTGGTATTTCTACATCAAAAAGCTATTCATCAGCCATCTCTTTCTTACTATTGTATGCAATAGATGCCTGACCTCTTAATAGTGCACTAGTTATGGCTACCATCATTCTTTTTTCCATGTTTTGAAGGATCTCATTTAGCATGATCATGGTCCCCACTTCATCTCTAGGCATGGTTGCTTTTCCTTGGTAGGTTGAAGATGGATCAATGGTGGCTACAAAATAAAGGGTTAGTCATAATGCGTGAATTATCTAAAACGATGCATGAACCATAAGTTAATGAAGGTTGTAACCTTTAATGTATAGTTTGTATGTCATGTGAGAATATATGCATGAGAATACACATGTGAAGTGCTTATGCATATGCCATGTTTGAGGGATGATACAACTTGTGACAGGGTTTGTGAGTTGTGCCTTAGGTACATTAGCTTAAAGCCTAGAAAGACTAATACTATATGTGACACATGTTAGCGTATAAGATAAAGATACATGTATGTATAATGATACATCATGTGAAGAAACATGTAAAAGATACATATATATAGGAAGATACATATAAGGATCCATGAGAGATCTTAGGCATATGTTCGATGTTCATGATACATATGAATATAGATTTTTACAAGATGTAAGAATGATACATGATACGTTCATTCTTTATGGTTATAGATATACTATATGCCTATATAGATAGTTAGTGTATGCAATTGAATTAGGACATTGTATGTATGGAATAAAACTTATGAGATACACATGGTGCATATATACAAGCATGTACAATACAATGCCATGTGTGTGTATACAAAGAAGATACATCTTAGATGTATAAGAACAAACACAAGCAGTAGGCTTTCTAGCCTTATTACTCTTACACATATGGTCTTAGCAATTCTTCTAAGGTGGGCTTACCTAAGCATCATCAATGGATGCATAGGTTTGAATATAGGCTTAATTAGGCCCAATGACCTCTCATAGTAAAAGCACATGCAAGGATGATGGCCTAAAACATTTAAGCCTCATTTGAGGTGAAATTAGGTTGGGGCAATTCTAAATGAAAGGCATAATAGGCTTGGCCCTACTTTAAATAAGATTAAATGTGATAGGCCCATATAGCAATCACAAACTCTTTAGGTCATAAAACCTAAGGGAAGTTTCTAGGCTTAAATTTATGGGCTCATGGTTTAGTCAAAAGGCTTATGGCTCCCATAAGTAGCGATCATTCCTAACGGGTCTTTCCAATCAAGGATAATAGTGATCGATTAGTTCACCTTTTTTATATAACCAAAGCCTCAAGGCTTATGAGTGATGGATATGCTAGCACTTCTCTATTCTTGAATGAAAAATAGAGTCATGGTTCACAACACCAGCCATGGTAAAAGGATCACAGTTTATATAGAATTCAATGCATGGGATTAATAAAACTTATAATATTATATGGCATATTATTTGGCCACTTTCAAATTGAGATTCTCGATCACCAGTGGAGTTGCCACTGTAAAGAAAATATGTATTTTTATCAAGGATGAGAGCGGTTTAGTGTTTTGGGTGTCTCCACATGGCCTTTACACTAAGACTTCTGAACTTCTATACCAAAAAGGTTTGGAATTGATATCTTATTTATGCCCGAATAATATGCCTTCTTTGTATATTGTAACATTTATCAATCATATATCAAGCAAACAAGGATTATATTTAAAGCAGTTATGTCACTTTTTCATGTATAAGAGGTAAATTAGTAGTATTTAAAGCATACATCAAGTATATTGCACATCTAGGAAGTGAGTCATTGATTAGTCGTGATATCACCTAGGAATTACTCGTAATTCCATAGGAATTGGTGGTAATTGCCAACTCCTATCTCTAAAAGATTGGTCTTTATTAAAATACATTTTTAGCATGAGTTTCAAGTTGCTTAACTACCTATTACAACCCAAAATAAACTAGAAGATATATTAAGTATAAAAGTAAAAGAAATAAAATAAATCATTTAATTGGCCTTGTTTATATGACGTTAAATCCATGCATACCCTGTGTAGCTCCAGAAAGCATCCATGCAGACTACTACTTATAAGGGTTATTATATCTGTCTAGACCTCCACTCTAGTGAGAATGGTCACTTGAATACAACTCAAAGGAAAAAGGTTAACAATGCCTAATAAGGATTCGTAAAGACTAATAAAGAGAATGAGAAATACAAATACATGTGAAAACTAGAATTCAAAGTAAATGTCTGCACAGACTACATTCCTCATAAGGGGGAGTTTGTGCAGACTTCATAACAAAATAAACTTGCTTAACATGAATATATCCATATGGACTACATTCCTTGTACGAGGGAGTCCATGACAACTGTTATAAGGTCCGTACAAACTTTGTCTCAAGAGGAACATAGTCCATACGGATGATCTTATTTTATTCCTATTTATTCTATCTTTAAGTCCACATGGACTCCCTCTCATAAGGAATGTAATCCTTATGAAAAAAGTAAAAGTAAAACCTAGATCATCCATAAGGATTACATTCCTTGTGAGAGGGAGTCCATATGGACTTAAGGATAGAATAAATAGGAATAAAATAAGATCATCCGTATGGACTATGTTCCTCTTGAGACAAAGTTTGTACGGACCTTATAAAAGTTTCAGTATGTCAACAATAAGCGCATTATAAAAAAAATAATTATACAATATGATAACATCATAGAATTATGTTAATATAGTAAACAAAATACATTATAACAAGATAAATAAGACAAAAACTATCATCAAACATAAGTCAGTGCGAATAATGAATCATGCATATATCAATAAAGTAAGTCTGTGTAGACATCATCATGCTTATAGATATATCCGTGCAATTAGGAAGAAAATTATCGAATAGTTATAACATAAAAAATAGTCAATTGTATAATATGAAACAACTTAAAATGGATAACTTACTCCTATGATCAAAATAGGGATTACATAAAATCACCTCATTTGTAATCAATCCTTAGAGATCTAAGGTCTATGAAAATAGTAAGAATGCATAGTAGGAGGCTTCAAATATTACCTTTGTAAGTGGACTTTGAGCAATAATGCAAAAGGTAGACTTTTGAAAGAAGAGACTTTAAGTGTGGGCTATTAAGACTAGTAGAGTGATTCCTGGTTAGAGTCCTCTCCTAAACTCATGGATGATGGGTTTTGGTTCTCAGAATTGCCTCCTTTTTTAAGCTCTCCCCTTTCATCATACCTAGGAAGGGTATTTATAGACTTAAGTTTAATTTTCTCACATCTAAAAGTGATAGAATCCTTCTAGGGTTAGGAGATAAAGTCTTAATAGGAATTTTATGCTTTTGAAAGTTTTTCATTGGCAAGTTCATGTGAACTTGTATGGCTTAGTCTATACAGACTTATGTTATGGGCTTTCCCACTAGTACATAGGCTTTGGGCTGGGTCTTGTTTAGTCCGTGCAGATATGGGCTTTGACTTATCCATATGGATCTTAAGCTTTGGGCTCAATTAGTCTAGGCTAGCTATGGTGTAGACCTTACAGCTTTAAGTCTAGGCATACTTATGCTATATTAGTCCTTGCAAACTTGGTTTTCGAGTTGCTTGCCTTATTGCTTGAGCTTGTCTCTAGTTATCATCATAGGCTAAAAAGTGAGGCATTTACAAGTACCCTTTATATGAGAATAAAATAAGTGAATTAATCATTTGTCATGTGAAACTAAGTGAGGTACAAAGCACCCTTCATATGAGAATATGACAAGTGAATTAATCATTTGTCATATGAAACTAAGAGAGGTACATAGTACCCTTCATAATATAACAAGTGAATTAATCATTTGTCATATGAAACCAAGTAAGATACATAGTACCCTTCATATGAGAATATAACAAGTGAGTTCTTAGAGTCAATTGAATACAATTGTTAGAATAATTTTATAATAGCATGCCACTCAACCCAAAATCACTAATTATGATAGGTGTTCTAGGGCAATCTTTAATCTCCATTAAATTATTACCATTTGAATAAGCCTTTTAACTCATAATGATGGATATGTTGTTATTTACTTTTGTTTACTGAAACTTAAAATCTTTATATGAAAATGCATTTCAAAAAACATTAATATCTTTTACTCAAATTTTACATTATATCATATAACTACCCATACATTCACTTATTAGATTGAACTCTCATTCTTGCTTTATCATTTATACCCCTTTATAGGTATATAACATATATATGTCATGCTTTTATTTTTAACTATCTTTCCATGTTGATCTTAAGAGTACAAAGGTAAATACAAAATCATTAATTCTTAAAAACATCACATATTAACTAAAATTAAACTTGAACCAAACTCATACTTAAATATTCTTCATGTGTAGTATAACCATTCATTACATATTGTTAAGCCACCTACAGCTATCCAAATCTAAATCCATATGCTTTGCTCAATAAAACATAGATGTACATATCTTTAATGTGTAATTTGGCCCAATACACATCTTAAACATTTTGTTATAATTTTCCATTTCATTACTTATGCTCATGCATCATTTGCATATTCCTAATTTTATGTAAGATACATATAGCATATCATACTCACTAGTTTTTACTATTAGGTTGTTTTTATATAATTTCTACTCTTATACTTCGTAAACATACAAATAACTCTAATTGTATATTCTCCTATCTTAACCCATTTATATTGCCATAAATTCTAGCTATGTACATATACATAAAAATAAACTCCATTATTATTAAAAGGCATATAACTACTTTAAATACTTCATACATGATTCTATACATAATTATATCTATACATCCATACAACATTCACACTTTCAAGTTAAGGAAAATATCTTATTCTATTAAGTAGTTATTTTTAACCATGATATAGGTAATTTAAGCCATACATGATATTAAAACATAACACAACTATATATATATACCCACACATACTCTTGATGAAATCCATACTAGTGGTTACATATTCCAAATTTCATCTTCAACTATGCATGATCACTCACACAAGCATATTTTTTTTTATTACATGGAAATCTCCAAACATTAACTCGAATCTCTTTATATATGTTATTTGACCTCTAATAATTATACTGTAAAGCATTATCCTTCAATACTAGCTACATTCACTCATTTCAAATCTTTATTTATAGAGTTACTTAAATTTCAATCTCCATAAATTCAGCCATGATAAAGATCCATTTTCTAAATACTTACTTAATGTAACCAATATTACTTTCTAATACTCTTCTAAGTCCACATTAATTCTAAACATTTACTTAAACTTTACTTTTATGCTAACCTTCCATATTTCATATAATTGATGTATAATTTTATTTTAAATGTTTATAACATATCTATTGTAATTCAAGACTTAGAACTCCTTATCTAAGATCTATTTACACTTTAAAACCTATAATATCAACACTTTGTTCCTAAATCCACTTATGAACATACTACACAAGCATTTTACTCATTCTTATATCAAGAATAAAAAGATCGTGTCAGTAATTTATGATTCCAATTATATCATTTCAACTTAAAAAAAGGATTCATGTACAATTCTATTAGCAAAACTTTCAATTGATGATCCTTAATTACCAAACTTTTGCTTTTAATTTGAATATAATTTCATCATCAATTTCCTCCAAAATTATAAATAGAACTCATTCTCTAATCATTTTTTTAAATAAGTTATTAATGGCAAAAAAAAGAGTGCAAGGAAAGTCATTCTTACCTTCAAATAGAAAAAGATTCTCATTCGATTTCAAAATCTCTAACTCGAGAACTTAGTTTACCCTAGCTTTCTAAATTTTTTGTTTCTCCTCACTAATATCCCAACCTGAAATTTAATTTTATGAATAATCCTTTCAAATTTGTAGAAAATTTAAGAAAAAATTCAATGAATTGTCATCAAAATTCCCGTGAAATAGAAAAAGGACCAAAATTGTAATACCTCTCAATTTTTCCCTTTTTTGGCTATTCTTGTCTTATTTCCTTACTGTTTAGATTCATTCTCAAGGTTAGGTGTCCTATTCTAATTGTGACCTCTCTATGTTGATTTAGACCCCTCTTAGAGTAAGAAAAATCCCTCGGTTCCTTAACACAACCTACTACCTTGAGTTGTTCTTGATGGTTGTCGAAATTCCTCTTCATTTTTCTTAATTTGACACTCTTTCACCTTATCTTCTTTAATTAAAATTTGATTTTATAACTATATAACCTCTTTTCCCTTCCTTACCATTAGCTACCTCTATAGCACTCTATTTTTCATTCTTTCATCTCTTCTCACCTCTTTCATTTCTTTCATTTCTCTTTTTTTTTTCTTATCTTATGCTTTAGCCAAAAACCAATATCTAGAGAATGGCAGCTATTTTGACTAAAGGAATAATACCAACTTTACTCCTTCTTATTTAATTTTTATCCATGTTTAACACAAAAAACTTTTATTCAAAATATCATTAAATAATCCCACCTTTATATTTCCTTTACTATCTAGTTAGATTTGTTATTATGAAGCATATATAAAATCCATTAATTACTAAAGCCCAAAAACTACATTAAAAAATGTAAAAAACATTGCTTGTCAATTTAATTTGGTCAAAAAAGAAAAAAAATGGGTTATACCTAGTTAACAAAATATTATCCATAATAATTACTATTATTTACTTTTAACCATCCGAGAGACTGATTTTTATGAAAATTTTAACCCATTATATATATACATACACACACACACACACACACAAACACAG